>BQNB010069848.1:2417-33343 GCA_026074375.1 Tanacetum coccineum
CCATTTTACCTTAAAACTTTTAATATATATATAAAGTTTTATATCTTTTTACTCATTTTTCATAGATATAAAACACACACCTCTCTCTCTCCCTCATATTTTCCGGCCTCCGCCGCCCCACCTCCGGCTACTACTCAACCGCCGCCGCCGCCACCGGAAAACTTTTTCGGCGAGTTTTTCGGCCAGATCCAAAAATGCTTCCTACCACCCGATTTACCCGATCAACTATACCACTCGTCGCCATGCGCCACCCACCACCACCCCACTGCCACCGTCATCATCCTCATCCACCTCTTCACCACCACCACCACGAGGGTGCGTTGGTGTGTCATTAATGCCACAAGGGTCTGTTTGGTTTCGTTCATTCCAGCACGAGGGTGCGTGTGGGTCGTCTCGGCACCACAGCGGGTGTTCGTTTGGTTTGTTCCCAGCCTAAAGGGTGCATTGGGTTTGGGTTTAGCACCGGATAAGGTGCATTCCGGCCAAGGGTGCAGTTGGTTGTACCACCATTAGGGTGCGTTGGGTATATGGCAGCAGCATGGGGGGGGGGGGGCTGCTACGGGTGTTTGGTTGGCTGTGAAAACCACAAAGGGGCGTTTGGTTCATCATAAGACTAACAAGGGTGCGTTTGGATCCGTGTTTGGCAATAAAGGTGCGTTTGGTTTAACTGCCGCACCACTAGGGTGCGTTTGGGTTAATAAAACCCCAAACAGGGGCATTTGGGATAACAGTTAACACCCAAGGGTGCGTTTGGTTGGCTGCGAAACAGCTAAACCGGGGCGTTTAGCTTAATAGGACTGCCAAAAAGGGTGTTTGGTTGGGCAGAAAACACTAAGGGTGTGTTTGGGTTAACAAGTTAAACCGTAAGAGGGAGTTCGGGTGAGCAGGAAACTATTAAGGGTGCGTTTGGGTTAGCTGTAAACAGTTTAGGGTGCGTTTGGTTTGGCAGATTAACCAAACATGGGTGTTTGGTTTGGCAGATTAACACAAACAGGGGCGTTTGGTTTAGCAGATTGCACCAAAGGGTGGGTTTGGGTTAAGAGAAAGATCCTAGGGTGCGTTTAGCTTAGCAGGAAAAGCCACAAGGCGTGTTTGGGTGAGCAGAAACAACCTTTAGGGTGGGTTTTGATTTATATAAATCGATTAATAAATATATCATAAGATTTTATAAATATAAAATCGGATTAAATGGTGGTTAATGGTTAAATAAATGTGTTAAAATGTCGATATATTATTTAATCAGTCTAACTATTATATTCGATCACGCGAGAACTCTACAACATGAATTGATTTGAAAAAAAAGGATTGTATACAGTTTTTTAATTATGTAAATTGTATTATACAAACAACCTGACAAACGGAACGAAACAACTATACTTTTACAATGATGGAACTATTTTAGCAACATCCCGTGATTGAAACGAAATATAAATTAGAAAAATATATTTTATAATTCCCGATGAAAAGATTTAAAGTCTATAATTTTTGTAAAAAAATTTACAAAATCGGTTACATGATCGTTAACATTAAACGTTTGCGTTTACTTTTATACGAGACCTTTTTATTTAATTAATGGTGATGTATCCGAATCACGGTGTCGAAATGTTTTGTTTCAATTATTTTCTCACGTTTCTTATATAATACTTGCAAAGTATTATATACCTCAGTTATTTTAATTAATTGGTTTCCGTTGTTATATAATTCACGGTATGAATTATATACTTGTTTATTTTTCATATGTAATATATACGAAGTATATTACATACTTGGTGTTTACTTTTCGATTCATTTTATTTAACCAACCACCAAACTATCACAATTTGGAAATCTAAATCTTTATCAACGTGTCGCGTTGATGTAACCATTCATCGGGAAATCCAAATACATATCCTAGGCTAGTGGGTCATAGCCGTTAAGATAAACTGCATCTTCTTGGTCAAGCCGTTCCGGTTTCCGTTTGTGTTGTGCTTAATATGTGCATCTCTGCAAATCGTCCTTCATCATCAAGGTGAGTTTATAGCCCCATGTTTTACTGGTTTTACATATATTTTTGGGGTGAGAACATGCTTGTTTACAAATACATTTACATGGTTGATTACGTTTTGTTTACATATCATTTTATATATCTCGCGAGGAGATACAATACTTGGTTTAATTTTTGAACGTAAATACATACTATACTTTTATAATTATGGATTAGCTTAAGTTGCATGAACTGTTAATTACTCGGAGGGTAAGCGCGAATGTTATAAGATAGATCTATTTGGGATTGACAATCCCCGTTCGGGTGACTAGCTATCACTGGGAACGAACGTTATACCATGTCGGATTACGATTGGATTGGCGCCTGCGAGGCCAACAATCACATACACATATTATTTTCAGAAATGCCCGGGTGTCCTTGGAGGGGACACCTATGGTGGGTACATATTATTTTCATTAATGCCCGGGTGTTCTTGGAGGGAACACCCATGATGGGAACATATCCTTTTATTACTGCCCGGGTGTTCTTGGAGGGAACACCTACGATGGGTACATTCTTACTGTGCCTTGAATAAAGTGGCATACAAACAGGTCTACGTCGTAGTGTCATGAACTTAGGATTGTAATCATAATCACAGATGATGACTATTGTATTAGATACAATGGTCATGCATACTTTACAAATCTTGGATTTGAACATATATTTATACATTTTGTGACTATTTAAGGATTGAAATAGTCAGGCATATTTTACAACTTTTTGATTTCAAAAAATCATACATACATTTTGGAAGGACATTTAAGGATTTAAATGGTGATACAATCATTTTATGATACTGTAGGGAGACAGTAGTCACTAAATGTTTTACATGGTACTGTGATGACACAGGGGGCAAATACATTTATTAGAACTTACATTCATACTTATAAAAACCTATGAACTCACCAACTTTATGTTGACCGTTTTAAGCATGTTTTTCTCAGGTGAATTAGATGCTTGGATTATTTGATGTGCATTGGTGTCTAAACTGACAAGATTTCATTCATGGATTTCTACATACATACAAGTGATCAAATCTCGTTGTGTTAATTTTAAGCTTTTCATTGTGATGCAATTATGGGACAAATGTTATATCAATTTCAAGGAAATCAACGAGATTGCTTTTCAAACGACACATTTAGAGGTCGTTCTCTTATATCTAGCGCTGTGTATTATGAAGTAACGCCCCCAGACATACTTCCGGTGCGACATGTTTTTAGGGGTGTTACATATATTTAAAAAAACAATGTCTTTTTCATGCGAAAACCTTGAAAATCATCCAATTTCACTAGAGGATATTGAGTTGGCTACACAAAATTTCAGTCAAGAAAATTGGATTTCAGAGGTGAATTTGGTAAGACTTTTAGAGGAGAACTCTCCGAACGCTGGAAAAACTGCACAACTACCTTTAAACGATTTCATGTGGATTGTTGCCAAGGGAAGAAAGAGTTCCTTAATGAGCTTAAGTTCATTTCCAGCTAAAACCATGAATGCATAGTTCCTTTCATTGGTTACTGTGATGAAGGCGGATATATGGTTATTGTTTATGAGTATCCTGTCAATGGTACTCTTGCTGATATTTTACGAGACCCGTATAAGGGAGGTTGCCTAACGTACAACAACTAAAGATATGCTTAGGAGTCGCAAGAGGACTCAACTAACTTCACACGGGTCTTGGGGCAGATGACATAGTGATACACAGATCTATCACAAAGTCAAACATATTGTTAGATGACAACCTAAAAGCCAAGATTTGTGGTTTTGATATATCATCATTGATCCCCAGTAATTAGCCACATCAACAGGTTTATAGACCTAATACTACTGACTCCGGTTACATGGATCCCATATACTTAGCAACCGGCTTCCTGAAGGCAGAATCGGATATTTACTCATTTTGGGTACTGTTGTTTGATATAATGATTAGGAGGTTAGCTTTTGACAGAATGACTACATATGGAAATGATGACCCAAGAAATATGATTAAGTTGGTCCGACGCTGCGGTGATCATGGGCTAGACAAGTTGATTGATTGTGTTTTAAGAGATCAAATTGGTGGTCGCTCTTTCCATATAATTAAAGAAATGGCATATAAATGCATTACTTACAATATGAAGGATCGCCCTACCCTGGATAGGATCATAAAGTCGATTAAAGAAGCACTAGGTATTCATGTAAGTCTTTTTTTCATCAACTGTTTTAAGGGATATGTAGTTCATACAAAAGAGAGTAACATGCATCAATGACTTATAACATAAAGTATGTAGTAAAATTATTATGTCTTCTTGTTAACACATAAATATGAGGTCCTTGAATTATTCAAAGACTTATAATGTATACTTGACATGTTCTGTTTTCTTGTAAACACATGAACATATAATTCTTAAACAGTTATGTCTTCTTGTGAACACGTGAACATATGGTTCTTGTATTATTCAAGAAATATACACTATAGCATGCACTTGGTTCGAAAATACTGAATATGCAATTTGGCTCTATCCAATTGATAAGTATTTGATCCAAAGAGAATTAAGTTATCTATAGAATTCTGATGAAGTCTCACAATTCCAATACTTATAGAATACCACGTTATTATGGTATGTCTAATAGGTTGAAGCAAACTATATTCATATTGTTTGATTCATGATAGCTTTAATAGCTCTACCTCCAAAATCAATCAAGGTTAGAAAATTGTGTGTGTCATTGGTACACTTAATATAGTTCAAACCTAGAAGGTATTCAAGACAACCCACGACTGAAACCCCTAAACCCTTAGGGATTTTCGGTTTTTCCACTCAAACCAATCGAACCCTAAACCCTTTTGGGTTTTCAATTTTTCTACACTTCCTAACTTGAAGATTATAGTTTTGGTGTTCCTCTTAGCTTGACGTAACATAAACCTTTGCTAAGGTTTTCAGTTAAAGGGTGATATTAGAATTAGGGTTTTGATACAAACCATAATTAGGGTTCTTGGAAGGAATCCCATTACGTCTTGATTAAAGTTCTAAAATTTGTTAAAATCTTATAAAGCATATTATTAACAAACTAGATATGAGAACTTAATATGTGTTTTGTGTTTCCCAATTAAGAATAATTCATTGTTGCTTAAATACTTAGTATTTAGAGAATTTTCTCTACTTACAAAAGTAAGTGGGAGCATCTACAAATCTTGAAGTGATTCAAGAACGTTACCTTCTAAATCCACTTGTGAATGTCATACTAAGGTTAAACATGAAAATGTCGAACCAAAGTCTAATGTAACTCTCATTCATAAATCCGCATGGATTCCTCATCACTTGAATGATATTTTAATATCAATGCTGAGGAATATTAGTTATTGGGTCATAATAAGCCTGCTAACTAATAAGATGAATTAGCACATCTTGAATCTGATAAATATCTTAGAACTATGAGTGACAACATGCAGTCTTTAAAAGGCAATCAAAGTTTTGAGCTTGATTGATCTTTTACCAAACAGTTAAACTGTAAGGTGAGAATGAGTTTCTTTTGAAGAAAGGCTCATAAGGTCAAGATTGTATACATATTAATGCCTGACTGATGACAAGAGTTTTTAATCTTACTCAAGCAATTGACTATGATTAAATCTTTCTTTTCTACACGCATTAATTATATAAAGATAACTAATTGTCATACAGGTTTTCTTGAATCTGCAATATGGCGAATTAAGGATCATAACTCTTTCCTTAATGATTACCTTGCGAGGACGATGTGTAATCAAAAGGGTTATGAGTCTATATTTGTAATATGACAATTAAGTTTTATAACTCTTTTCTTTATGATTACCTTTTGCGAGGACGGTGTGTAATCAAAAGGGGTTATGAGTTTAAAATAATCTTTATAAAGTATACAAGATAATAGAATCCAAGTGTGGATTGAATCATGCATCTAGGAGCTGAGATCTTAAGTTTAATCACAATATGGTTTCTGATTAAATTAAGATAACTCCTGAGTACACCTGACATCAAGTGGGAGCACTATGTTTTTCCTTAAAATTCATATGTTGTGTAACATATTGAAGGTATCATTCCATCTAAGATAGATGTTAATCCTTGAGGTTGGAATGAAACTTCACTTGGGAATTTAGGAAATAAAACAAACGACCTTGGAATAAATGTTTAATGAAATAAACATATGCGGAAATTAAGTCCAACACAATGCAATACATCATTGAAGCAAGTCTTAAATGATATATTTCACTTGAGATAATTTAATACATGGATGGAAACCTTGTGTTTTTAACTAAGGATTCATCATGTATATATATTATATTGTGTGTGAGACTGGTTGTTACTTTTGCACTAGAGCAAGATGAGCTAACAACAACAGTATCTAATTGAGAGTTTAGATGACTGATAACAATTGTATCTAACTGAGAGTGATTTAGATAACTGTTAAAACAAATGTTTACGAATTGTATAAGGCATAGTGTTGTTTGTGTACACACGATGCTAGGCTGGAGGATAGAAAATAATCAATTCTAGATTAAAGAATGAATTTCATCATTTTAGGATAATATATGTTACTAGATTATGCTCAGCTAAGTAGCAATTGTTGACCCATTACACATTCTATAGAATGAGAATACTTTTCATTTAAGAAATTGTAAAGATGATTGTTCTGATGATATAGGTAGGTATGTTTGAATTCAAATACCCTATTAAATGGTATTATTACCTTTGCCTCCATATTATCGACTCTTGCAATAGTATGCACTTTTTTTTGTGATCAATAAGACACTCCATTTATTATTCAAATCTTTCACAATTTGTGAATTTTGAAACAAGTATTCGGAAAAGTTTAACTCAGATATACTATTTAGTTGTCCCTGCTAAAGGAAGGAGTTGAGAATGTTAGAAAACATTTAACTTCAACATTGCCTAATTAGTTTCATGCGTATCTGTTTTAGTATTTGGGATAATTACGATTGTAAGACAAATTTTTTAAATTCTCTGATGAATGAACGATACGTGTATTGTCATTCATGCATATAATACATTGTTATACCTATATTTGCCATGGTTAATCCTTGAATGTTTTTATCTTTCTAAATATGTCCCATTGTCGGTTTAACAGTATAGGAATATTGTTATGCTCAAGGCAAATGTGAGTGGTTGCGCTTATATTCCTTGAATTATGGATTTTTCCGCCCAAACTCATGTGTTTCACAAGGGATGCATATTAATATACTTCCCTCCTTCGCAATATTTACTTTAGGGCACTCCTCCGTCATGAGATATAATGTCAAAAATGCGTTTTTAAAAGTCGTCCTTAGACTTGAGATGCAAGCCAAGTTCTGCATGTGTGGGATATCAATTTTTGATTATAAGTCCAAACGCCTTCATAAATAACGTAGTCATATAAGCCCTTATATTTTTAGAAGTCGATTGATGCCATCCAGACTCTAAAAACATTGTTGTCAATAAAAGAATTTATTCTTTCAATTGTTTAAATTGCAGAAAGATACCATGACGCCTCTCCAAAATTAATCAGATAATTGATTTGTGTTGGGGATTTTGGGGGATTTGGACCGTACACAAAAGGGTAATCCAAGATGAATTCTTGATTTACTTTGGCTCATATCTTTATGATTTAGTTCTATAACGATAAACTAAATAGTTAAACTATATGGAATGAGTTAGGATCCATATCCATGGTTTAACGGTATCTGAAACAAAATGATGATGATTAAAGCAAGAAATAAACTAACCATTATAAGCTGAGATTGTTCTTGAAACTATTATCTCATAATATTCCTAATGTAAAAATAATTGTGTGGGTTGCTAGACTTTGCCAATTATAGGTATAAGTGTTAGGTGCTACTCCAACTCCCAAGTGGGAGATTGTTATTACGGTTAGTCGGATAGCCACGTATACGTTACGGAATATGTGAGTCATATTGGGGGGCTCACACATAAGACAACGGCAAAGAGTACGTTTATTAAATACTTAATATATATTTATTTATTATTAAGGATTTAATATGCTTCACATTGATAATTTAAATAATCGTTAGTTACCGTTATATTTTATAACTAACTAGACGAGTAATTAAAAATATAAACCGAATGGACTAAAATTGACAAAACCCGAACCTTTTGGGTGTCACTTGTTGACTAGCCCATATAGCTTCTAGAAAGGGGTTTTGGAATCAATTTAGGAGATAAGGAATGAGAATTGTATTGTGATAAAGATTATGAGGGTATCCTAGTTTATCTACAACTAGGGTTTGATGGCTATATAAACAAACCTCTAGCCTCATAATTCTCATTCATAAAAAGATACACAATTCGATCACAACCTTAATCCCCACCGAATCCTCACCACTCAATATCAATTTGACATATTACACTAAAACTTTATCTGTGTTTTCTTCCTCCACGTGACAACATACAGAAAATAAAAGATATAGTGTACATACATATATTATTTATGTATGCAAGTAGAGTTTGACTTTCATGCAAGATTTAATTAATACCATGCATACATCTTATAAAAGATTTGCATGACATAGTGTTAGTTATTTGTCTCCTAGTTGTCGATCAGTAATATCCCTTGGGGATTCGATTAAGTTTTATCAAGTACACTTATTGTTTGGTTTTCGGTTCAAGTAAATATAGCATACAATATTGGGTTGTGTTGCTTTATTATTCTTTTTTTTTTTTTAGCTGAAAGTTTAGACTAGCATGGCTAGCCGTACTTGTTCGATCGTGTTGTACGTGAGAACCGCTAAAGGTTGACGTAAGTTTAATCCACCCCTATGTTTTCTAAGATCACTGATCATGCGTAAGTTTATTGATTTATATCATTAAACAAAAGGTTAATATATTACTTGTTTACTTTATTAAGTGTTAATTCTATGTGCCTTAACTAGATCCAACCCGCTGCGTACTCGTAGCTAAACTGGTTATCTAGAATGTTAAATCCCAACAATAAGTATTTAATTTACTTCACAAAATCTATATATAGAACCTGAAATTATAATGTTGGTGGCACAAAAAGATATTTGCAGCTGCAAAGAAAAAAAAAAGTCATGATTATATCCATAAAACTTGTGCCTTGTCAAGAATCGGTTAATTAGATCTGAATCAAATTATAAACAAGAAAATGTAGACTTTCGAAAACATTGAGACCTGAATATTCAACGAGTGTTATTTTCTTGCATTAAATAGAAGCGTGGAAACAAGAAGAGCAAACGGACCGTTATGCTAGTCAGTTCTTGGCTGTCACGTTACAAAAGAGGACTATTTAATGCATCGGAGAAAAGTTAAATACATATCGATTAATTATGAATTATTATAAATATACACATTAGGTGAAGAATACGACGTCGTTTTTGACTATTGCTACAGTAACGGGATGACCCCTATTTTTGGGCCAGCCCCCCAATTGTTTTTTTTTTTTTGTTTTTTGTTTTTTTTTTAAGTTTGTATGCAACAATAGTAGGAAGTTAAAAAAAAATATTACAAATGATTACCGAAATATATTCAGATAAAAAAAATACCGTCTTGGCAAACATCTTCGTATACCTAATAACTTTAAAATAACCGATAGGGTCACAAACGATACAACCCATTATATTAAAAAAAAAACATATAGCAAAAAAAAAAAACAATTTAAACATGAGGAACCCAACAACATTAAGCACGGGGGGGGGGGGGCGGGGGCGAGGGTAGGGGGAAATATAAAAAAGATTACTTCCAAAAACGCAAGTCGTTTTGACTGTGCGGCCAGTTTGCTAAGTAACGGGCCTCCCCGATTTTGGTTTTTTTTTTTTTTTTTTTTTTAATTTGTATGCCACAAAGTAGCGAGTTAAAAAAATATTTACAAAAGGTTCCGATTTATTCAAATAAAAAAATACCCGCGGAAATATCCTCGATACCTAATAACTTTAAAATAATCGACAAGGTCACAAACGTACAACTCAATTTTTATTAATAAAAACTCATTATAGCAAAATAAAAAGACATTTAAACATGAGGACCCCAACCACAATAAGCCTTATAATTTATTTTTTTACAAAATAATACACATTTGTCGACAAACTAGCTTAAAATTCGCATAAAATGTGGCCCAAAGTAAAAAAAAATACAATACGCGATTCACCTTCAACTTTTAACTATTTACGATTTTCATTAAAAAAAAATCCCGTAAAAAAATTTAACAAAGAAAACACGTTCAGAAGTTTTTATTGTTCACAAATTTTTTTATATTCATACGGCCCACACAAAAAAAAGATATCGAACCGTCCCAAAAAAAGAAAATATTCGGGAAAAAATTAACCCGTCCCAACGCAATTTTTTTTTTCCCGAATCGTACATAAAAAGGAAATATCCGGGAAAAAATTAGCCAAAAAAAAAAAACCCAAAAATAGCCTAAAATCTGGCCCAAAGTAAAAAAAAATAGAAAACGGACCATCACCTTTTAACTATTTACGATTTTCTTACACAAAAATTCCCGTAAAAAAATTTACAAAACCGTCCCAAAAAAAGAAAATATTCGGGAAAAAATTAGCCCATCCCAACGCAATTTTTTTTTCCCCGAATCATACAAAAAAAGAAAATATTAAAAATTAGCCCCGCCATAACGCATAGCCAAAAAAAAACCCCCCGAAACGTAAAAAAAATATTATTCGGGAAAAAATTAGCCCCGCCGCAACGCGCGAGTTCTTTTGCTTGTTGAACTTATTTACTGAATTATGATTTGTTAGAATAATTGCTAATGAAAAACAAAATAGAATCTCATGTGATTTGTTTGTGTTATGACTAATCTTCTTGTGTTTAATGTTGATTGATAGTTAATCTACTAATTGTTGTCAGGGGCGGAGCCATGTTGATGGTAGTGGGGGGTGACGCCCCCAATGATGGTCTTGCGGACATACGAAACATGTAGGAAAAAAAAGTAAAACTGATGGGAAAATGTTTGGTGCCCTCGGCTAAATAACTCGAGTGCCCTCGATGCTCTCTGGTTTCAAACAATACGAGTGCAATTTAATGCCAAAAAGTGATTTTCCGATGGTTTTTCTCCGTCACAAACATGAAGAAAGGGAATAAATGAGAAGTGAGAGATGAGAGGTAGAGAGTGGGTTACTCATTACTCGATAAGGCCATCTCCAATGCACCACGGTAGGGGTGAGCATACCGGACCGTCGACCGGACCGAAGGTGTTTCAGTCCGGTCCGCGGTCCGGTATTTTGGACCAATTAATGGTCATCGGTACCGGTCGGTCCGCACAAAAAACCGTATGATAATGCCGTGCTCAGGACAGCGTGACCGGACCGAAGAACCGACCCGAGACCGCGACCGTACCATTTCCTGGTCTTTGTCCGCGGTCCGGCAATATGGACCATTTCGGTCCTTGGTCGGTGTTCGGCGTCCTGGCCACCATCTCCTTATATATACTATATTTTGTATTCTCGTCCTCCTCCCTCTTGAACATATGCTCACCCCTACACCACGGTGGATGAGTTTAAAGGCATCCCCAATGTACCTATGACAATGCTGACCTTATAAACGCACAACGCATTGTAACTTGCCACCTCATTGGTGTAGTTAATGTACGCACTTCTCTGAACATACCGTTTTTATACGGAAAATATTATTTTTTATTGGTAAATATAATAAGCAATAGTCACTGAATTTGCATGTTGATTTCTACCTGGTTATTCTATAGAGTAATGATAAATAGACCTAATAACTAGATCTATAAATATGTCTACTCCATTTATAAATTGACAAGTGTAATACACTCATTTCTCTCTCATCATATTCACCAATCAATTTTCAAAATCCACCAATCACATTTGTAAATTTGTTTTTTAGGTTCACCAATTAAACATACTAATCATTTTTCTATTCTATATGCAAAAATGCATGCACTGCTACACTATGTCTATAGAATATAAATGAGATTTTTCTACTCCTTGTTATTTTTTCAAAATTTTATAACTTTCACAAATTTACATCGTCGATATATATAATCTTACTTCGCAATTTTCTGCTCCTTGTTATTTTTTTCATGCAATTTTATACCGTATAAGCAAGTATTCTGGTGTGTGGGTTTTGTATATAATAAGTTATAAGTATTTAAATTCATATATTATATCAAGTAGATTGTTAGTGAATAGAAAAAGTACGATGATGTAGAAACTTAATAAACTAGGTTAGGTTCAATGCGTTGTGGGTGTTTTGTATAAAAGATTGATACGTTGACGTGGCGGTAATGTGTCATTGTATTACACTCAAAAGAGTCCAATGCTTTGGAGATGCTCTAATGTCAGAAAAAGGGATGATTTGACATGTTCAATCATTCAACTCTCCATTGTAGAATTCCACATAAGATGTATATTTAATAGCCGGTAGTACAGTCTTGGACGAGTATTACACCTTACCTTTGTGGGCCTCACCACTATAAAATAATAGCACAAAAATGTTACTTTATTATATGAGGTGTTCTACTTTCACAAAATGTTTACAACAATTTTCTCACAAAAATTATTTGTTAATGCATTACATTGAGAGTTATGAATGTAAAAGGTAGAGAGAGAATTGATTAAGATTAATTTGATTGGTGACAAGTCATTTTGTGAAACTTTATTTGTAAAAATTTTGTAGATGTAGTATTTTTATTATTATATTATATACTGTGATGTTATTTTTCTTTTACTTTTCAAGTTAATATATATATTTTACGAATGGAGATGTGTGAAGTCATTAGAGTATGTAATAGTTTAATGCATTGCAAGTGTTTTATGTGAAAACATGATTTGTTAACATGGAGGTGACATAACAATGTATTATACTCAGAATCATTTTTTGCATTTGATGATGCCCTCTAAGCCTAATTAGTTGTTAACTATTTTGCATCTTATGTGGGCCATTCTTGTACTTATATAATTGATACTTATTTTGTTTATATAATAAAGATTACTTATTATAATTTCATTTTATCATTTTACGCATGAATCATGGTGCTAATATAATTTTATTATCATAAAGTTTGGTAGATTGTTTGTGAATACGTGAACTTTAACATGTACGTATTATTTTATAAATGTGAATATTATGTTTAAATTATTCATAGCATGACAAGGGCTCTCATATATGTTGGATTATGAACAAATATAAATTATATATGTCTGGGAATTATTCGAGCCTAAAGAGACGCACGCGTTAATATGTAGAACAACGTATTTAATATATTAAGTAGTGTTTAAACAAATGATCGTTAAATGTTTAACTAGAATAAATATTAGTCGTTAATAGTTAAAGGACTAATATGCAAAATCGGGAAAAGGAAAAAGTTCGGTTCCCCCCCCCCCTCTTTCCTTAAGTCGGCCGAACCTCCTCTCCAAGAGGAGGTGGGATTGTTTGCTTGCTCTCCAAGCCAAGAGGTGTATAAATAGGGGTCTAGGGGCTTTCATTAACTTATAACTTGAATCCCTAAAAACCCTAACTATCCCTCTTGTCTCTCCTCTTGTTCGACCGAATCCCACAACCCTCAAAGGGTTTCGCGTTTTGCATTACCTTGTTTGCTTCCGCTAACTGCGATCGAGGAAAACCGCCCACCCCCCAAAAAAAAACCACACAAAGGGTTTAGGGTTTTGGTGTGTTTGCCTTTAGAACCAAATATAAGACCACAAGCGTTTTTTTTTTTTGGTTTTGGTTTTTGGTTCGACCCATTAGAAATCAAAAAGGGTTCTCCGTTTGGTAGATTGTCAAGATTCGGTGTTCGTTTGTTATAACACTATTAGTACTAGCATACACGTTGTTTGCTAAGAACGTATTGTGTGTGTAAACTTAGAGTGATTATTCTTTTGATCCTTGGTGTTCGGTGGTTCGAGTGGTGCACTCCCCTATAAATACATTATATTATTTATATTATACACACGCCTATATTGAAGACGGCTGTGTAACGTTTATTGCTAAAGCATTGTAACGTTTCTTTGCCTAAAGGGTCACCAATTTCAATCCTTTCTTAATTAAAGTTATGATACGTGTTTGATCTGTTCCGCATTCCGTAATGTGCATAAGTTTAATTGGTTAATTAGATCTAAATCCCAACAGTAGCCTCACGAGCCAAACGTGTTAGAATTTGCTAATTACAAGCTAAATAAAATTAGACAAAATTAGGGTTATTGATAATTTTTTTTTAAGCTTTGCGGCGTTTTATGCATCAATATTCGACTCTTTGTGCATCAAGATTTTTTGCATCTTTGTTGCATATCAAGATTAAATCTCTATTAGTTATTAAAATTAAATTAGAACGAATTCTTTAGGTTGATATGCACAATTTCTATGATATAAACTTGATATGTTTTTAATTGTAAATTGATCGGTTTTATGTTTAAATTAATTATTAATTTGGAATCCATGATAAATACATGCAATTTATCATGGAAGGATATGTGATATTAATCTTGTTAATTGTTAAAAAAAATTATGCAAATATGATGATCAAGAATTAAAACATAAAACACTAAATTTATGTGGTTTTGATCCACGACTTTAAAAGCTAGGGAAGACCTTGGCAATATCTTAATGGGGCCTAAAAGTTAAATTATGTGCTATGTGGTATGCATTTGTATAAGGCTTACACAATCGATTACATCGATAAATGTGGCCGAAGTTTATAGGACGAAAGAGCCTTATATGGATACATACATGTTTTAATTATTAGATAATTAGGATCATTATGAATATTTGCATGACTTAATTGTTAAGTGTTGTTTTTTGAATAATTGTTATGTGAATTAGTTTTATGTTTATATTATTTTTATTTTAAGTTTGGGACTTGTGAGAAAATAAAAAGGGTTTGTCGAAAATAAATATAAACATGACTAATTATTATGAAATCAGATTTATTATGGACTATTTATAGTTTATAATGTGTTTTCCAAATTAAAGTTTTATTTAAATGGTTAAAACTGGACGCTATGGACTCATGGGAAGTACGGCTCATCCACTAGAACAAACTATAAGAGAAGTTTAAGGAGGATTTTCCTAAAGATTTCAGGTTTTTAATAAGCTTTGCTCTGACGTGATTCTTCGATTTTTTGTGTGTTCGATTGGAGTTACCGTGAACCATGGCATGTCACTACAGTGTCATTATTAAAGTTTTTTTTAATAGTGCTACAAAGTTTGTTTTGCATGCCTCTTTGTACACGTTTTTGACCAATATAAAATCTTTAAATTTTGAAAACACGTTGAATCGTCAATTTTTAAAAGGGTAACACTATTTATACATTAGATGTATAGAAAATTAGTGATACCGTAATAAATAACTTAATGGAGTAAAGTTTTTATTAAAATCTATGATACGAAGATGTATGCATGCTTCTTCGTACATATTTGTCACGAAAAATATTATACCCTTTTTTTAAATAAGATGTTGCCATCCAATTTGTAAGAACACTTGCAGATGCTTTTTACTATGCGTGAGACATATGTAGATCGTAATCCCAAGGTGATTATACACTTTTTCGTGAGACGTTAGTGTTACATAATCACAGTTCTTGATTGGACGACTTAATCGGTTTATTGGTGAGACCTTAAACATGAGGCATAGATGGGATGAAACATGCTTACTAGTATATTATTGTAATAAAGTAAGTCCCATAAGGTTCTAGGAATTGCACTGGTGGCAATTATTGATCGTCAATTACTTTTTGAATACACCATCACTAGCAGATCAACTGATGTGGTGGTGGTACGTTAAGTAGGGTCCTAGCCTTTAGAAAATTAATTGTTTATTTGATTAAACATGGGTAGTTAATTTTGTTCAAGGAGTATTATCGAAAATACTAATTCTTGAACTTTAACTATGTTTTGTAGATGGCATTACCTTCTCAAAACATAAACCATTTGGCTTACAGGTCGATGTTTAAAAGAGAAAAAATTTCTAGAACAAATTTCAATGAATGGCTTCATAGACTTAAGTTAGTCTTTAGAGTCGAAATGAAGATGTTTGTCATTGAACATCCTATACCCCCTGCTCCTGCGACTGATTCTGAAGCAAATGTGTTTGCGGAATGGAATGCAGTATATGATGCTTATAATGAGGTGGCTTATCTTATGCTCAGGAGTATGACTCCTAAACTTCATAAACAATTTGAAAATTATTCACCTTATGACATGCTTCAGGAGCTTAAATCTATGTTTGAGAAACAAGCTGAAGTAGAGAGGTTTGACTTAATCCAATCTTTCCATGCTTGCAAACAAGAGGAGGGTAAATCAGTTGCTGACTATGTCCTTAAGATGAAAGGATATGTGGAGCAACTGGAACGTCTTGGTTATATGCTACCACAGGATATCTCAGTAGAAATTACAATATGCATAACATGGGGAAGACAATAGGTGAAATTCATGCTATGTTTATTGAGTATGAAAAGGGTTTACCTAAGAAGGCTGAAACACCACAAGTAATGATGATTAAAAGTGGTAAAATCCAGAAGGCCAATAAGAAATCGCTTAATGCAAAAGGCAAGAATAAGGTTAATGGCAAGGGAAAGGATAAAAAGGTTTATATCCCCAAGCCCAACAACCCTAAGCCTACTGCCAAGGAGCGCCCAGCTAAGGATGATGCCTGCCACCACTGTAAGGAGGTAGGACATTGGAAAAGGAACTGTCCTGTGTATCTTGCTGAGTTGCAGAAGAAGAGGAAGCAAGTTGGCTCTGCCAGTTCTTCGGGTATCTTCACAATAGAATTATTTTCTTTTCCTAATAATAACTCCTGGGTGTATGACACTGGTTGTGGTACTAACATATGTATTACAAAACAGGGATTTAGGATTGAAAGGAAGCTGAAACAAGGAGCTCTTTACTTGTACGTGGGCAATGGTGTTCGTGCACAAGTAGAAGCAATTGGAAGTTTTGACTTAGTTTTACCTAATGGCCTTGTGATTTGTTTAGACAATTGTCATTATGCACCTACTATAACTAGAGGTGTTGTTTCAGTTTCTTGTTTGGTTGACAATGGATTTGTTCAATGTTTTACGGATTATGAAATTTCAGTTTCAAAGAATGATGTTCTTTATTTTAATGCGGTTGCTCGTAATGGTATTTATGAAATTGATATGCATGATCTTGTATCAAACGGTAATTCTATTTATAATGTTAGCAATAAAAGAGTCAAGCATAACTTGGACTAACTTATCTATGGCACTGCCGTCTTGCTCATATAAACAAGAAACGTATTAAACAGCTTGCAAACAAATGGTGCTGTTAAAATCAACGATGATGAATTATTTTTGATTAAATGTGAATCTTGTTTACATCTGGCAAGGATGACAAACCTTTTCCTCATAGTAACGAAATGGCAAAAAGACATCTTAGAAATAATACATACGACGTATTGTCCACTAGACATGTGTCAAGACAAGGTGCTAGCTACTTCATTACTTTCAGATGATTATAGTCGTTATAGTTATGTTTTTTTTACTTAAGCATAAACATGTAAGTCTTTGAAACATTCAAGGTGTTTTAAGAATGAAAGTTGAAAATCTACTCGGAAGACACATTAAGGCATACGATCAGATCGTGGTGGCGAATAATCATTAGCCAAGAGTTTAAAGATTACTAAAGCAAATGGAATTGATCAACACTTAACATCCTCCATACATACCACAACAATAATGGAGTGTCTGAGAGGAGAAACCTGACCTTGGTTAGACATTGTGCTATCTAATGAATTAATCTACAACTCTACCTTTAATCCCTTATTGGGATTATGCTCTAAGGGGGAGGGTCTTGCAACACAGCAATCTCAATATGGTCTCCAACAAAGACGGGTGGGGGTAGATAAGAACACCATAAGAACTGATGGTATGGAAAAGTTTTCCAAACTTGTCTTCACTTAAAGGTCTGGGGATGTGAGGCTCTATGTGAAGAGAGAAAACGACTGGACAAACACTAACAAAGTATCATTTTAAGTGAATCTCATAGGATACCCAAAGGAAATGATGGGTTACTGATTCTACTTCCCACCTGAAAACAAATTGTTGATGCAAGGTATGCCTGAATTCTTTGAGAAACGTCTCATAAGGTCAATGAAATCATAGAGGGCGGCAGATCTTGAAGAAATTCAAGAAGAAGAAAATACCAACACCTTCTGAAATCACTAGCAAACATTCCTCAAGAGTGAAGGGTTTTTTGAATCACCACAACCACCACAAGAGGAAGTGGTCCGATTCGTAGGTCCGAACGGTCACGTTCGAGCTACAAAACCCCGCTTATGTCTAAAAGTATGAGGTGGAGGAGCATAGTTTTTAGGGATCTTGGAGAACCCGCTAACTAAAAAATCTGTCTATTTTAATCCTTAATCTAAAAAGTGGTCCGATGCTATGAATGCGAAAAGCAATCCAAGGTGAAGACAATATGGTATGGGTTCATGGTCGATCCTTCCTCCTAATTTAAAACCGTAGGAGCAAGTGATTTTTAGGGGTAAGAAAACGACGAACAAGGATGGCAATGTACACATCTATAGAAGCTCGTTACTTTTGTGGCAAAGGGTTATACTCAACCTATATGGTTTGATTATGAAGAAACGTTATACCGAAGCTGACATTAGGGCTATTAGATTCCTCATATCAATAGCGGCGTTCCAAAATGATTATGAGATATGGCAAATGGTATGTCAAAACTAGCTTTTATTAAAATAGACTTATCTTGATGAAGAGCATCTATATGGAAAACTGAAGTTTTTGTTTGATCCAAAAACATCCCAGAAAAGTATGCAAGCTACAAATATCCATTTATAGACTTAAGCAAGCATCAAGAAGTTGGAATAAAAGATTTGATGAGGAAATCAAAAAGTTTAGTTTTGATCAAAATCTTGATGAGCCATGTGTATATCAAAAGGCTAGTGGGAGTAATGTTACATTCCTCATCTTATATGTTGATGACATAATAATCATGGGTAATCACATTCTAAGTTTACAAAGTTAGAAGGGAATTTATCTTGGAAAGTGTTTTTCTATAAAAGATTTAGGGGAAACGGCATTTATTCTTGGAATCAAAATCTATAGAGATAAATCGAAGCGATTAATTAGACTTAGTCAAAATGCTTACATGGATAAGATCTTAAAAAGAGAAATAGAGCGGATAATTCCAAACATGGTCCCCATTCCCATGCAAGAAAGAACTTGACTTGAAACAAATCATAAGGTGCTCAAAAGCCTAAAGAGTGGAATCGTATGAAAAAATGATCTTAGGCTTCGTCTGTAGGATCCATATGTATAGCGTTTAGAAGCACTAGACCTTATGTTTCGTTCAATAACAATATTTATACAAGCCGTTTCCAACAGACTCAGGTGAACTTCACTTGGACTGCTGTGAAAAACTTCTTAAGTATTAAGAAATACCAAAGATCTGTTCTTGGTTATGGTGGAAATCCTCGCACAGAACTTAGCGTATGAATGCTATTGGCGATGCTGGATTCGAGACTGATAGAGATGACACGAAGTCTTAGACAGGATATGTCTTCATTTTGAATGGAGGCGCAGTGGATTGGAAGAGCTCCAAGCAAAGTACCATTGCAATGTCTGCTACAGAATCTGAATACATAGCTGCTTCAGAAGCTCCTCTGCCGGAAGGAAGCGTTAGATTAGGAAAAGATTATCTCAAGTGCCTTTGTATAGTACCAACGATAAATGAACCTTTGAATATGTACTACGATAATTCAGCTGCAATTCATTATGCTAATGAACCGGGGTTCAGAAAGGCGCCAGACACTATCATAGAAGATATCATTATGTTCGCGAGTGTGTTGAACTTGGCGAAATAAGGATACTTAAAGTTTACACAGATAACAATCTAGCTGATCCTTTTTATAAAGGCTTTATCAAATAGGAAGCTTACTCAACATGCTAGGAGCATGGGGCTTCGTCCTGCTAGTAGTTTTATGTAGATCTGTGTTTTAATATTTGGATAAGGGATGTTAAAACAATTTTATTTTATGATAATGATACGTTGGTATTTTGTTATTTTATATTATAAATTGTGTCCTATATTTGCATGTTTAGATCCACGAATAATAAATATATTATTCTAAATTAATCCGTTGTCGATTAACAATATGAGAATAGTGTTAAACTAAGACAATTCTGAGTGATTGATGATATTGGAGATATTAAGGATGAGTCCACCAAACTCACATGATATTCATAAGATGAATATTGGATTTCCCCGCCACAAGAAACATTAACTTTATTGGATCGTCGTCATCACGTGAATCTTTGTACGTTGATTTTATTTACATAAATCCTTAGACTTGTAGACTCAATGTAGGTTAGCATAAGTGGAAATATCCATTCTTGTGATATAGTTTATTAAGTTGTCCTGAATAAGGAACTAATAAGGGGCTATTCATGAAGTTTTAACCCATATGATGACTAGACACTTGCAGTCAATATATAATTTGTTCCTTCAAATTGTTGAAGAATAAAATAACACGGGTCCCCTCATTAAATAATCAAGATGTGTTGTATGGCCGTAACCAGCAAACACATGAAGATAGTCCATGATTTTCAGTAATCTTGATTACTTCATATATGAGAAACAGAATCGTTAAATATGGAATGACGTTGATCCATATCCAATTTAACAATGGTATCGGAAACAAAGGGATTGTAAATTCATAAATCATTTGTTCAGGCCCTGTGAAACCATACTCAAATATTTTGGGAGCATTGGCGTGTTGCTAGACGCTTACCAATGTTATTGTATTATTTACATGTCAAGTGAGAGCTTGTTTCAATAAGTCCATCATAAATAATATATTCCGACATTATTTATTCGAGCCTAAGGGGACACACACGCTAATTGACGTAAACAATGTTTAATTTAGTGTTTGTTTAAGTAAACGAAAAATAAATATTAAGCATTAAAAGGTTTAAAAGGACTACAAAGTACAAACATAATAAAGGAAGGGTGGGTTTTTTCCCCTCTCCTTACTCCTAGTCCGGGTTGAGAACTGCTACCACTCCTTGTGGAGTGGGAGAGCTTATCCTATATAAGGAGATCTTGATTTTATTATTTCACAAGACACTGAAATATCAAAACCCAAAGAATCTCTCTTTCTCTCTTCCTTTGTATGAATCGTTTCAAAACACCCAAGGGTATTCCGTGTTTTGTTCCCTCTTAGATTTCGTGATTAAAGTCGCGATCAAGAAAACCCCCAAAGGGTTTTTGTGTTTTGGTGTTCTTGCTCGATCGAACTCAAAACCCTAAAGGTTTTTTTTTTGGTTTCTTTGGTTCGAGAGCCCATTATAAGTGAAAAGTGGGGAGGATCTCTGTTTAGTTGAAAGTGACAAGATTCGGGTGTTCGTTTGCTAAAACACTTACTAGAACTAGCATAACTCAATGTTTGCTAAAACGAATTGTGTGTGTCGAATTAGAGAGATCTTCTTGCTTTAGATCTTGGAGGGTTTTTCCGCGGTGACGTTATACACACGAGTAAAAAGAAGACGGTGTTAAACGGTTTACCCTTAAGCGGTGATAATCGTTTCGTGCTAAAAGGTATACATCTTCTATCCTTGTTAATTAATGTGTTCTACATGTGATCTATAATTTCGATGCGTACTCGTGTTAATTAATTGGTTAATTAGATCGTAAAACCCAACACTTTTATCCCTATCTGAAACTAGTGTAGGCAACTCTCGTGCTCGATCGCGTCATGATACAGACATCACTTGTTACGGTTAACTTTATCCCATTATCTTGAAGCTGCATGCAATGTGCATGAAGCATAGAATTGAGTATCTCATTAGTCATTTTATTATGTTCCTCTTCACGACTTTTATAGTACTCATAAACCATTTCTAGTAAATAATTAAGGCCATTGTTATATAGATGATTATTAAGTATATGATAAGAATTTGGTATTAAGAATAGGAATGAATTTCATATAATTTTTAATAAAAAAAAAATAAGAAAAAGAAAAATAATAATTGTGTCATAAACATAAAAGAAATATGAAAAGAAAAAAAAAAACCAAAGTGTGAAGTACAACACTCACATGATCACACCCAAAAAGAGATCAAACATTTTAAGAGAAACCACACATACACTTGTCATGTAAATATGGCTTCAATGATAATGATGAAATAGAAAAATCATAACAAAAAATTTATTAGGTCCCAACGACACACATACCATAGTCATTGTGTGATAATTTGATAATTTTGTAAACTTTTTATGGATGTAGCATTTCCTCAAACTGTTTAAAACCCCGACCTCTTTGACTATACTTTTGAAGAAGCCCAATATTTGGGTTTTGTGGACCCACCCCAAAGCCATCCCTCTCTCACTCCAAAACATGTTTAAAATAAAGGCCGAAGGCAAATCCAAATACCGACCCCCTAATCATAAGGGGAGCCTTTATTAATCATCAACTTTTCAAGGCCCGATTTGAGTTAGAACGTATAATCTTGACTATTTTTTTTTACTTATCGATTGCATTTTGGATCGTGCTTTATTTGAAGAGTTAAAGCCCAAATAGATAAAAACTTTAGTTTGGTATCTGCTTACTTAAAGCCCACTTATGAAAAACACATCCTAAAAGTGAATAATTCATCAAAGGATTATGATCCTTTAATATCGATTAGTACTAACACACGGTAGATATTTTGCACTTAAACATTAGTTAAATGTGAGTAAGAAAATAAGGTAAAAGTTATTCCTTCACAAAAAGTTCAAATGGGGGGGGCGCGCGACCGGTTGAGTATTAGCGTACAGAGAGGGGGGAGCATGGTGTCGGCGGGTGTTTATGTGTATATAGGGGGAGACGGTGCGTATGTGCTGCACGCGTGCATTCGGAGTGGACTGGTAGGAGACTTTGATGTGATTATATCTTATGATGCTGATCTAGTGTATAGTGGTGAGGGGGAGACATACAGAAATAACTCTTGTCACGGTGACTAATTAATTGTTCAGGATTAATCAGACGAATCCTACGAGCAGTGTCAGATGAGAGAGAGACTGACTCACACTAATTACTGCACAAGTGATACCTATAATTGCAATTACAACAAACCCACTTTAGACCCTTTGACTAACGATAACTCTAGATTGCCATACTCTGAGCGTTAAATAAGAGATCGTGCAGAGGTTACAACATACAAAGTTATTACGTTTATCATTAAACCTTCTAGACTCGTTAGGTCTGAATTGCCAAGTTGCTTTCTATAGAGATGAGATGGTGAAACAAACCTTCTTGATTAACCTGCAACCGCCCCATACATCGAGGAGGTGAGGATTTCATATGTTTCATTTGTTTTCTCATAAGTCTTTTTTTTCTTCATCTATAAACCATGTATGTGAAAGAAGAGAGACATCTAAAGTCTTCATCTTCAAAGAAGAATACCATTTGTTTTTTAAGTACTCTTGAGTATTTTTTTTTCATCTTTATAAAAGAGAACAATAATAGAAAGAGATGAGGGATTTGTGTTAAGTGGAGAAAAATAAGATATATCCAGGGTTCTAAAAGGTGGGTCAAGGCGCGAGGCGTGATCTTCACGTTATGAAATAGACTAAGGCATCTGCTCTAAGCGTGGTGTGAGATGATGTGGTGAAAAAGGCGCGGTAATGCCTTTTTTTTTTGAGGCGTGGTGGGTTTTTGGTTTTCAACTCCGATAATTTTTATTTTCTCAAATAATAAGATTAACATATAAGGATAGTTTTGATAACTTATAATTCTTTATGTACAACGCTGTTTTGTAAACGTGATATATATATAATATGATATAAATATATAAATATCTTCATATTTTGTGTCGCCTTAATCCAGGTCTTAAAAACGCAAAAGCTTCGCGTTAGCCCTAAAACTTAAGGCTTGATCATGCCACCACATCATGCCTCACGCAATATAAAACATTCAGTTTATATCTGAAATTTAAAAGAAGTAATAAATGAAAAGAAATAAACAAATACATTTTCTCGCCCACACACAACAGAAATAAAAGTGATTCCTAGAGAAATACTAACAATGACACCAAGTTAGCTTTGCCCACTTATGTAGACACGCTACGGAGTTTATGCACCAAATTACGTGGCCACCGTCCATATTGAGTCATCTATGAAAGACTTTTTTGTGTATCAATGATACACATCATGATCGATTTATATTAACATTCGTCAGCATTTATCCATAATTATACAATTTCAATTTTTTGAAGTCAAATGATGAAATGAATCATAATGTGTATTCCTTCTATGCTATCTTCTCTTAGACATGACCTCTACGTATTGCAAATATCCTAATATTTAGTTTTTATGATGTAACATTAGATGTGTATTAGCTAGGTGATACTATCATAAATCTCATAAGATACGACAACATAATTAAGAAGAACCAAGGAATTATTTTAGTCTTAAAATTCAAATATAACACATTCGGTTCTTTTATTTAACATCCGTTAGTTTTTTCTGTTTAAATTGCCTTGCTAATGAGAGTATAATAGGTCTTCTACATTTTTCTTTTGAACTTTCTCCTTTTTTCTTTTGTTACATCAATTATTCCTATATCTCTATTACTTATGGAAATTCTCCTTTTTTCTTTTGTTACATCAGTTATTCCTATATCTCTATTACTAATGGAAAGTGTGTGCTTTTTTGAAATCTTTAATTTTAAATCTTGAAACATAAATTAATATAGTTTGCCTAAATTACCTCTAAGAGCACAGGGAGTCGTGGTGCCAAACTTTTGGTGCCAAACTCCAAAAGTGGTGTCACGTCAGCAAAATGGAGGTTTAGCATCAGAAATGCCATGGCACCCGAATTTCAGTATGGAGTGTGTTTTGGCACCATAATTCTGGTGCCATAGCAATTTTTTTTAAATAACTCAAATTAAATTTTATTCATTTAAAACATATTAAACATACATAAAACTTAAAAATTACATAAAACTTTAAACATTATTAAACACTACATAAATAAAAACCACAAATCTACTCAATCATCATCATTCCATAGATGGTCCTTAAGGGCACGTCGAAGATCGGTGTGTGTTTTTTCCTATCGCGAGTTCTTTTGACTTCCTAATATGATAAGTCACATCTTTCGACCCATTGGATTTTCCCCTGTTTTTCCCCCCCCGGGTTTGTCTCTAACAATGTTCGGTGCTGGATTCACGAACATATCTCTGAAGTTAACTTCAAATCCCTCGTCTTCCAATATCATGTTATGTAAAATTATACAACAATACATGATTCTCTTGAGGGTGTTGATTTGCATTGCACGCGCGGGTTGTCGTATAATACCAACAACGAGCCGTGAGGACTCCGAATGCCCGTTCAATATATTTTCTTGCAGCTTCTTGAACTCTCGCTAAACTCAATGATTTTTCATCCCTTGCAACATAAAGACGTTTTGACAAACGTGGACCATTCTGGATAAATACCGTCGGCTAAATAGTAACCTTTCCTATATGTATGCCCGTTTACAACAAACGGACACTCTGGAGCTATATCAGCAATTTCATCATCAAATAATGGGGAACCATATAACACATTTAAATCATTATTCGCACCAGGAACCCCAAAATATGCATGCCAAATCCACAATTTTTGATCAGCAACAGCTTCTAACATAAGAGTTGGGTATTTATGAGTACTCCTTTTGAACTGCCCATGTAAGGCCTTTGGGCAATTTTTCCAATCCCAATGCATACAATCGATACTTCCCGAGCATTTCCCGGGATCCATTTTTTTCTTCGTGCAATTGATATAATTTTTTAATATCCAGTTGCAGTTGGCCATCATTAAAAAATTATTATGAAACTAAAACGTGAATGCATTTATAAGTGATCCAAAGCCATTCTCGAGAGTAACGTTCAACAATTTGCAAATACTACATCAAATGCATCAGGTGGGGCATGCCGTAAGCCAATATGGCGTATGGCGGATGGTGCACTTAAAATCGGACCAATACTATTACGACCGATCGCATCCGATCCTTACACTAAAATACCTAAAGTACTCAGGCAGTGGTTGCAACATTAAAACTTAAAGATATTCGTTGAGTATTTTATTAAAAAGTGTAGAACTCATACGATACATGCGCCTAAACTTTTCTTCAGGATATTTCGGTTCATACTCGTCGTCACCAAAATAGTCGTCGATTAGCCTTTGTTCCGCCTCTTCTCGTTCACGAAATATATATGTCCTCTCCTATTTGTACCCATCACTCGAACCCCCGGCTTCTGCTCAACAAACCCACATAATGTTGATACGACTCATAATCCCGCATATATCGATCATAGTCAGGTTGAAAGAAAGCATCATAATGATCGTATGTGTCGGTTGGGTCAAAATCGTTGAGATTATTTTGATCCATATTTGAAAGAAAAAAGAGAAGTATTGAAGTAGAAGATGTATTGAAAGTGTGTGTGAAGTATGAAATAAAAATGGGTAGTATTTATAGGATTTTTAAAGGGTAAAATTGTGATTTTTAGGGTATTTTTTGAAATATCCGCTCCCCCTAATGGATAGATTTAAAAAAAAAATTAAAAAAAAAATTGAGTTTGGCTTGGGCTGTTAGCCACGGCGCGAGAAGGCTTGGCGCGAACCACGGAGTGGTGCGCATAAATGATAAAAAAAAAAAATCTCGGCCTTTCTCGCGCCAAGGCTTGGCGCCAAGTTACCAGCCATCCGTTCCCTCCCCTCTAAGTACCTTTTAATACGCTTTAAGCTTTATCAATTTTAAACTCGTCATCTTTTAAAAAACACACACTATATTAACTTCAAAAAACACACGATTTGCATCAAAGGTCGAACAAGAATCACATATAATTATTTGTCGCTATACACTGTCGCTTTTCACGGATATTCATCTAACATTTTCAACTCATAAACATAAATTCATTTCAATTTATCTATTTTATCATTGCATTTCATATTAAATAGAGGCATTTACATATATATCCTTGCAAAACTTAACAATTACACGAATATCCTTTCAAATTTGATAATTACTTGAATATCCTTTTAAAATTTAATAATACACATATATATCCAAAAACATATTTAAATAGAATAAACATAATAGTTTTTAAAAAAAAAGAAATTTAACATGTCTTATTACTTTTTTACCCTCCTCCATCATTAAACAAAATCAAGATCCGAAAGAGTTTTGGCTGCAATTGATATTGCCATTAAAAATAACCATTCTTCGTAGATGTTAACAGTCATGTATTATGACGGAAGCCAAATGATTCATTTAATTAGGCAATGTATAAGCTCATTGAGGAAAAAAGTAAACCCACCTGACGTCTTTGTATTTGACCCTTGGATGATTAAAGAAAATTGGTAGTAAGTGTGTAACAGAATATGAAAGAACAATACTAAAATCTGATGAAAATAATGGTGTTTTTGGACAATATATAAAAGTTTCAAAACCAAACGCATGACTAACGTAATTTACTTCTTTACTATAATTATTCTTTTACCACTTGTTACAAGTGGGCAAAAAGGTAATATAACAATTGAAATATTAGTTATATAACATTTTTTTAATATCAAGTTCATTTAAATATAATGAAAATGCAATTTTAGATATAAATGTGTATTATAAAGTTTTTTAAGGATATAGAAGTAATTACAATTTTTGCAATGATATTGATGTAATTTAAGGATTTTGCAAGAATATCAATGTAAATCTATTTTTTTTGATAATTTTTTTAAACCAACTAATTTTTTATTTATTAAAATAAAAATACAAGTTAAAATACGAAAATTAAATTATATGAAAAAGACACGAAAAGAAAAACGTAAACGACTACATATCGCCGTCTATATTTTTATCATATTTCTTCTTTTGCATGTTGATGATGAAAGCATCCTCATATGATAACCCCGCAATGCTAGTGCTAAGAAACTTCATTTCTTTCAACCTCATTATTGTCGCATTCTTCGCTTTAGTCATCACATACATCTTTTGTGTGTAAAAATGATTGTGTAAAAGAGGTTTATATAATGTAAAAATGTATAACTTTTAAAAAAAACATAATTTTTTTGTAAATAACCGTTAGGAGGAGTGATAAATGCAATGTTCCCGTCTTTTGGCTCAAGCCATTGGCTTCACGATTTCGTTGGCGCAAAGGGGGTCGGTATGGTGGCGGCGCTATGGCACCGAGCCAGTCTGAATAGCGTCGAGCAAAAGTGATAGCACTTGATGCTCTAAGGCATTAGTTTGTTCAGAAAGTCATTTTTTCACTTTTGTTTGCAAGCATAAAAAAGAAATAAAAGAAGTGCATTTGCTCTTATGTTTGCAGCCGGGAATAGGAAATGAAAAATAATGCGTTTATTTTTCATTTCACGTGTGCAAGCGTGAATAGGAAGTGAAAAAGGTATGTTTGTTTTTATACCTAGGAGGCGAAAATGGCTTTTTTTTCATTTTCGATCTTGTAGATTTTTCTGTCTCATAATCACTTTTTTTATCTTAAAAACTAGATATTCGCCTCTTTTGACAGACATGATTTTACGAATAGATATATGGTGCCACGACAAACTTTCCTTCAAATGATGATGAAAAGCATAAAGTTAAAGATATGTTTCTATGCAAAGAACTCACAAATAAGAACCAAACCGAGTTGATAGCTTCACTCTTATAAGCTTAATAAAACGTTCCACAATGAGAAAACAGTTCAAATATAGACACTACGGTGTAGGGATGGCAACAAAACCCGAACCCGACGGGGAAACCCGAAACCCAAAATAATTGGGGCGGGGCGGGGCATACTTATCGGGTTACGGGGCGGGTTTGGGGTTTAAACGGGGATTTTTAATCGGGTTTGGGGCGGAAGTGGGGAATAACATCCCCGCCCCGCCCGATTAATATATACACATATAAAAATATATCTATATTTATATAGTAATTTTGTTACTATTTAATTGAAAGTTTTTTTTATCTTTGTAATATTATAAAATTGTTATTATAGAAACTTGTTGAATGTTATATTTTTAAGTTATAAGTTTTTTATGATGTAATTTATTATTATTTATGTATGATATTATTTTTGAAACCTTAATAAATCTTGCTTGTAATTGATTATTAATAAGTTTTTAATTTTTCAAGTTATTGTTAACGGTGTAAAAATAGTAAAAATGTGAAATAGTGTGGATATGGTAGAGAATTGCATCTAAAGTGAACACCCCGATAAGATCCCCGATTAGTTTGGGGCGGGTTTGGGGGAGCGTCGCTCCCCGACGGGGCGCCCCAATTAAATCCCCGACGGGGATCGGGGCGGGTTTGGGGAGAACTTTAGTAATTGGGTTTGGAGATGGGGATGGTCGCCCCGCCCCGTATCCCTGCTACGGTGTCATTTGTTTTTTTTAAAGCCATTTTCACCTTTTTTGTCTACACATGTCTGCAACCGAAAAAAGGTTTTGTTTGTTTCTGAGATAAGTGATTCGTTTCACTTCACTTCTTCCAAATATAAGATATAACCTTTCAAGTTTCTCCACTTCACACTTTTCACTTCTTTAAAAAAATAATGAAAAAAGTAATAGCATAAAAAATAAACGTTCTTTGTTTCAGACAAAAACGTCAGATATACTTCTTCTTCCGCAGACATGGTTTGCAAATAAAGACATAAAACCTCTAAAAAGCAAACTAAACATTTTTAGTACAGAGTAACTACAAAAGCTCAAGATTGTTCACACTTGATTGTTCTTTTTGTTAATACAATATTTCCTTCGTATGTGTAAGGGATTGAGGTCAAATGTGACATGATATAATTATTTAAACAAGGGCGCGTTATAATTGATAACTCATTTGAACACAAAACTTTTTATAGAACTCTTTCAACACAATCAAAATTTAGTAAATATCAAGTGTTTTCATTTAATTGAAAATGGTATATTAGTCAATCACATTTTTTATACCAATACAATTAATGACTAATAAATGTTTTGACTTTTAATGATGAATGTTGACCGTTACTTTATTTATACACGGCTAAATTTTTACTTTTTTTTTCTGATTTTAAAAGAAAAAGGGGGGGGGAAACGTTTTTTAAATCAATCTTATTTTTTCGGTGGATTAAAAAATATTTTTTTTTTTACCTTTTTTTTAAGTTTTCAATTGATAAAAATGTTTATTATTAAATCCCTAATTTCCTGAATTAAAAAAAATGGTTTTTTTATTCTTAAAGTTTTTTTTTCTCCGACAAACAGATTTTAGACTATTCTTACTATATATTTGATATTTCATTATATTATATATATTTTAAGGTGTAGTCAGAGCGGATCAGTTGTCATCCGAGACAAAAAAGGAGCAGAGAATCTGGCCGCCGATCATCTTTCCAGACTTGGGAACCCTCATCAAGATAAACTCGAGAACAAGGAAATCACGGAAACATTTCCTCCCGAAACTCTTGGATCGGTTGCTCTTCGTGATGATTGTAACATTTCGTATTTTCAGGTCATTTTATGACGCTATTTATTTCGTCATAATTTCACCATTCATTTTATTTTAGTTTCGTACTCGTTTACTTTTAATTCTTATCATATAGTTAAATCGCGTAAGCTAAAGATTATCATTTAACGTAAACGGACACCAAACAAACTAAAGTTTACGTCAAGCAAGCATTATATTATTTTACGAAAGTAATAATTAACTTTTTATATTTTATATTTTATTTTTATTGGTTGCGTAAAACGTTTACGTTTCGCAATTAAATACATTTAGGCATACCCGGAACCACCAAAACTTTTCGACGCTTCAACAAATACCCACATTTATACCCAATACCTAAAAATAACAAAATATCTTACATATATACATGCATAAACCGGATTTGGTGTTTACATATTGTGAGTCCCAAACTGAATAGATCTCTGCAGCCTATTAAGGATGATAGCCAAGATGTATAAATACAGTTTGACTATATA
>BQNB010069849.1:6599-33343 GCA_026074375.1 Tanacetum coccineum
CAGGCGGTACCGGCGGTCCATAATATGTTAGGGGGCCGCCCATAGAGTACGCTCCTCTTTTTGTCTTTTAGTGGGGAGGGTGTTATCTGTTTTGGAACCTTTCATTTTGGAGGGAAAAATCTTATTTCAAATTTATTATTTTAATAAAACATTTCTTTTATGAAAATATATTTTTTGTATATATTTTTGTAAATAAACTTTTGTAGAAATGTAAGGTTTAAGAAAAATATTTTCTTGATCACTAATCATGTTTAATGATTTGTTTATCCATACCTTAAGTGATTAATCTTAGAAATAGAATTTTACGATTAATAATTTATAAACGTTTAATTTTATCGTAAACGATTTTACATTTTGTTATTATCAAAACATTGAGAGGTCAAAAAATATAAATAACGTTTTTAGATATTATATGTATTAACACGCTTGTTTACACTATACGTATTAATTAAGATAAACAATGTTTTTTATATGAACACTTGCTCAACTAGGTACATGTTTGGCCAATTCAGAGCCTAATTATCCTTGCTTAAATTTAAACAAAAATCAGGCTAAGTATTGAAGACTCGCTGAGTGCAAAGCATCAACGAGCAATGAAGACTCGTTGTGTGCAAAGCATCAGCGAGCGGTGAAGGACTCGTTGGGTGCAAAGCCTCAGCGAGCACCTCAGACGTATTCAAGTCAAAGACATCGTCAAAGGAAGTCGAAGATTACTTGAAGACATACTCGTCAGTTGGGATGGATGTCAACTGGTATGTAGAAGGAATACGCTGAAGGTTTAAGGAGAGTCAGGGGTGACAATACCCTGATGATCTTATCACCTTTTGATAAAGAGCAAGCTGAACTTAGCTTCTCTGAGTGAAGTTTAGGCAGGATAAGTCAATAAAGCATTATGGCGGGACAAAGTGGTGTTTGACTTAAAGCCTAATCTAAAGTACAAGTTGGTAAAAGAGTAAATAGTTGGCAGAACTGTTCACAAAAGTATGGGCGGGATATTTTCAAGAATGAACGTGCATTAAATATGTTGTACTTCCACCACAAGATTCTTGACACGTCCCAACTGCCCCCACTAAGGATTCAACCTCGTATCACTATAAATAGATAATGTTGTAAGGAGTAAATGCTTATCGCTTTAATTGTTGTCTTTATTATAGCATTTACTCCTTTGTCGAACTTACATTTCAGTTCGCTGTTCAGCGGTTCTATAAGTAGCATGTATATTGCTTTCATTGTCAAGTTTACTTGTTCAAAGGGTGATCTTACATTGTCATTCAACTTATGCGATCCATAGCATATTGTAATACTTTGATTATATCAATAAAGTATTACACGATTGAAAAGTTATTACTTGTGTTATTTACTACTTCATAAGTGTTATATTTTCATATAGATGTGTTATTTGGGACTTTCAATTGGTATAAGAGTAGTGTTTGATTTACAAAACCTTTATAAACTATTATTTGTTATAAAATCAAGATCCAATCATGTCTGGAACTGTACCACCTATCCCACCACCTCTAGGAACAAATCCTGGTAATGTTAGTAGTCCTAACAGAGTTGACACCATGCCTATTGACAATACTAACAACACGACTATAACTAATGTAGCTCAAAATGTTGTTAATGAGGATCTCCCATAACTTCTTGATTCAAGAGGAGGTTCTCATGTCACAAATATTCCTAACTTTAATATAGAGGATTTTTCTAGTTGGAAGGATAGGTTCTTGGTTTACCTTGATGGTCTTGAACCCTACCTTCTTGAAGTATTAGAAAATGGACCATTTGTGCCCATGTCACCTTTGTCCACCTCTACAAATCCGTTGACCAAACCTCTAAATCAATGGTCACCTGAGGACAGAAAACTTGCTAATCAAGATAAGAGATTAAAAAGCATCATTATCTCTTGTCTACCAAATGATGTCATGAAATCTGTTATCAAGTGTACCACTGCTAAGGCTATATGGACTGACCTAATCTTAGCTCATGCGATACCCTCTAATATAAGGGATACCAAGATTGCTGCCTTAAGACTCAAATTCAATGCTTTTAAAGCATTGGAGGGTGAAAAAGTGCAAGGAACCTATACTAGGCTCAAAGTCTTGTTAAATGACCTTGAAAACAAAGGTGTCTCTATTCCTCAAGCTGAGGTGAATGCCACGTTTGTCAACAGCTTGCCAAGAAAATGGCTAAGTATGAATCAAACTCAGAGGGCCAATAACTCTATCAAAAATGATACTCTGGCCGCTTTGTATGGCAAATAAAACTATGAAGAAGGCCTGATAGATCAGATCTATGAATCAGAGTCAACCAGATTCTCTATTCAGGCCTCTAGCTCAAAAGCCTTTATTTCTAACAACTATTTACAGGAAAGTGACTCATATGTTGAAGAAGACACCAGGAACAGCAGTGAGTTTCTAGCTGACTTGAATGCCGAGTTTCATGATAGAGCACTTCTTGTAAATCAGAAAGGGATTTTACAAGAGATCTGGAAGGGTAGGGTCAACAAAGAAAACCATTAATAAGTCAAAAGAAACTTGTTTTGCTTGTGGTAAACTAGGTCATTTTCAAAAAGACTGTCCCTCAACCAAAACTTCCACTCCCTCTTATCCTTCTTCAAAAAAATCGTTCAACAAACCCGAATTTCACACAAACTCAGCATCTTAACATAAACAAAGTGTTGACACCCATCAAAAGGATTACAAAGTAAAATACAAAGGACTTAAAGCTGAAATAGTTGTCCTTACCAAAAAGATTGATGCCATGTCTAAGGGTAAAAGTGAAAAGGGGTTGGTTGCTGAGTCATTTGATTGGGATGAGGAATCAGTGTCCTCTGAGGATGAAAAGGTTAGCAGGGTCAAGGAATTTATGGCTATCACTGAGGATGAGCCATCTATTAGAAAAGCTGATGCTAGATTGGGTCAGTGGGTTGAAATCACCATGAAAAAGGTACAAAGACTTCTTTCAATGATAGATGGTGATGAAAGGAAACATGTCTTAGACTATACCTATATTGATCTCCATTATGTGGAGGATCAGAAAAAAATTTTGCTCAGCAAATTCAACTCTCTTAATCAAGAGTTGTCCTCATATAATTCTGAACTGGCTGATCTTAAAAACACCAATGCCATAAACTGCTCTCTCCAAAATGAGATTGCCAGATTAAATCTAGAAAATGAATCTTAAAGAGATGAAAAAATTTTTCTTCTGACTTAAAGAAAGTCATTGAGAAATAGACTTCCAACAAAGTCACCCTTGACCAATTGCTCACTGAGCAAGGCCCTGGGAACATTGTTCGTACATTGGGTGGAAAAGGCAAGAGGAAAGAACAATTCTCCTCAAAATAAGTTCTGTTCACCAAGGCTAATGAGTCTCCAACTGAGACTGCTCTTGAGATTACGTCTGACTCTGAGTCTGAGTGTGATATTCAGGAATCCCTGTAACCTCTTTTAAGCTGATAAGGACTGAGCCCACTAGTACATTAGCTGATGTATTAACTCTGGTTGACTTAACTCAGACCCTAGCTGTCTCTGAAGATATTAAAAAGATCCCTAAAAAAGGATCAACCATCAAGGCTCCTAACAAAATGACTCAAACTGTCTCTGACCCTAATCCAATGAAGAAAGATGACCCGTCCACTGAGCAACTGCTCCTCACTCTGATGAAAGATTTAAAAGGTCTTAAAGAGCAAATCAAGATTCCTTCAGACACCTCTCCATATGTATCTCAATTAGGATGTTCTAAATCTACCAAAGGCAAACAAACGACTGGCCCCCCCCCCCCCCCCCCCCCCCTGGTTTGGACCCTGTAAACACTGTGGGTTTAAGAATCACCTCTCAGAGGACTACTATGTGAAACCCAAGTGCTCTACATGTGGATCCACTAACCATTTAACCAAGGAACACCTTGAACAAGCTGCTGTTAAGAAAACCCTGGCTAAGCTGAAAGCTCAGTCATCTCAGGGTTCCTCTTCAAGGAAGGCTCCTATGATTCCCAAGCCTTTTAAAGATTGCAAGTACTACGGTTTGAATGACCATCACTCTGATGAGTGTGAGTACTACCCCGTATGTGACATCTGTGGTAGTATAGCTCATGAGACTGATGACTATACCAAAAACCTTCCTCTAATAATAGGAAACCAAGGATTGCTAATAAGCGATCCACTAAACCCACTAAAAAGTAGGTTCATAAAAGAAACTAATATGTTTCAAATGTCTATGTAGGAATACTTAAAGAGGTTTGTATGGTTTCTAGATAGTAGTTGTTCTAGACATATGACAGGGGTTAAACAATATCTGCACAGATATTCAAAGGAGTCAGGTCCTAAAGTAGTATTTGGAGATAACTCTTCAGGTGACACAGAAGAATATGGCTTAGTGAATTACAATGGAATCACTTTTACCAGAGTTGCTTATGTGAATGGTTTAAATCATAACTTGATCAGCATCAGTCAGTTGTGTGATGCTAACTTTAAAGTTCTATTTACAAAGACTCAGGGAACCATATTCAACCAAAACAATGAAGTTATGCTTATTGCTCCAAGAAGAAGGGATGTCTATGTTATTGACATGTCATCCTACAATGAAGAAAGCAATGCCTGTTTCTTTTCCAAAGCATCCAACAGTGTTAACTGGCTTTGGCATAAGAGATTATCCCATCTCAACTTCAAAAACATCAACAAACTTGCAAGGCAAAACCTTGTAGCTGGTCTTCCATCTCTCACCTTTTCTAAAGATAAATTCAGCCTGTGAGAAAGGAAAGCACCACAGAGCCTCATTCATAACAAAGAAATCATTTTCCAACACCAAGTGCTTACATCTCCTTCATATGGATTTGTTTGGACCTGTTAAACCCCAAACCATTAGCCACAACAAATATACCCTGGTTATTGTAGATGAGTACTCAAGGTACACCTGGGTATTTTGTCTCCAAAAAAGAGTGATGTAGCTGATTGCATCATGTCTTTTATTAGAAAGATAGAAAATCTCAATGAAGTAAGGGTAAAAGAGTTGAGAAGTGATAATGGAACTGAGTTCAGAAATCACAAGTTGGAAGAATTTTGAATTTCTCAAAACTTCTCATCTCCTTGTACGCCTAAACAAAATGGTGTAGCTGAAAGAAAGAACGGAACCATTATTGAAGCAGCTAGGACTATGTTAAATAGTGCAAATCTCCTTAAATAATTGTGGGGAGAGGCTGTAAACACTGCATGTTACACACAAAATAGATCAATCATTGTTAAAAGACATGGAAAGACAACATATGATGTATTCAGGGGAATATCTCCTGACATTAGCTATTTCTATGTGTTTAATTATCATGTTCACATTTACAATCACATGGACCATCTGGGAAAATTTGATGCTAAAGCTGATGATGAATTCTTGGTTACTCTCCAGTGGCCAAAGCATTCAAGGTTTTTAACATCATAAGACAAGAAATGGAAGAAACCTATCATGTTACATTCAGTAAAGATAAGGAAGCTATTTCTAAATCAAGCACAAAAGGTGATGAAATCAACTTCAATGAAAATAGATCCTTCCCTAATGATGAATTCATTGTACCAAGGAACAATATGTCTCAATGCTCAGAAAATGATGATGACTTCCCTTATGTCCCATGTTGGGATTCTTGATTTGATGAGACAAAATAAATAAAAGAATGAAACAAGAGGACTAAATCTAGCAACTATGTAATTCTACAAAGATGGAAGATTTTGAAGAATTATTGAAGATTTGGTCAAAGCTTTACAAGATAAAGATTAGGAAAATATTTAATGTGATTTAATGGTATTTAATGTGATTTAATAGTTTCCTTATCTATTTATTAACTTCCTTTGTAAGCCATGATACTCTCCCTATATAAGAGATCATAGGCGTGTAGTTTTATCAATCCATAGAAAAACACATACTTCTCCAATGAGAGTCTGATTTACAACGTGTGTGTGCTTGGTATATAGTTAGTTAGTTAGTTAGTACACCATAATTAGTTTGGTGTAGCCCCATGTTATAGGTGGGGTAAATAGGAATCGTTCAATGAAAAACTTGTTCATAACAATTGTGTTGTTTAAATTCGCATGTGCATAATTGTATACATTTTGTTATTGGTAAAACGATCCTAGATGAGTTTAAAACGATTCTTATCAAGTGGTATAGAGCTCTGGTGGCTCTAGATCAGGGATCTACAAAGGTTTTGGATAGAAACCCAATAAAACCCTAATTATTCAAGAATTCGTTTTGTGGTGAAAAAGTTTTCTAACGTTTTGAGTTTAATTGGCTATAACAGTTTAATATCGTTCCTCTCTACCTTAATTGGTATTGCATACGATTGTAAATATGGTAATTTTTGAGGGTTTCTTGATGAAGGATCCGGTTCGTTTTGTGTTACATATATCTGATCATCATCGGTGTATAAGGGTTTTATTTTTAATTCTGCTCGCCCTAAGTTTTTCTCGTCACAACACAACTATTGGGCTTCAGTGGTCTTGGAGATTAAGAGAATTTTCAAGATGTAAGGATGTATTGAATTTGATGATAAAAGAAGGTATGTCGAAAGTACTGCTCATTATGCTCAAAGTACTACTCGTTGTGATATAGTACGCTTTTATGTCGAAGGTACTGTAGTTTATCGTAGAAGTTAGTTTATACTGCTAGCTTTGTTCGATATCGGACAGAGCATAATTTTTGGTTCTCGGATGTGAAGACGATATCGTACAGTGCATATTTTTGGATGGATTTGAATCTCGAATGCTTCATTTAAGGGGAAGATAATTAATTGATTTATGGCTCGTTTTGGATTTATTGAAGAGGTGATTACGAAGACAATTGAATATCACTTATTTGATATTGTAGTTGATTTTCACAGGTGCGTGTCTTATCATATCTTAAAGTTGTGGTTGGCTTTTAAGATAACTTGTTCGTGCTTACAATGGTGTGACGAAGACTTGACGAATCTAGCAAGGGTGTGTGATTTTTCTTATGGTGCTTAATGCTCACACTTGCTATCACTTTAAGGAGTTACGTTATTGTGCTCAGTGTCTCATTATAGAGAATGAGGATTTTGTCAAGAGATCGCGGTCGGTTTACATTAGGTGTTTGGTTCGAGACGTCACGTGGATAGTGCAAGGACATAAGAATGCTCACACTTGCTATCACTTTAAGGAGTTACGTTGTAGTGCTCAGTGTCTCATATAGTTGAGGATTTTGTCAAGAGATTGCGATCTACTTATATTTTGGTCTTGGTATGAGTTCGACGTCACGTGGATAGTGCAAGACATAAGACACAAGTTTGGGAGATTCTACTTCTTCATCAAATTCGTTATATTCGATTTTCTTCATCAGTGATCACTACATAGAGCCTACAGAGTTCGAGATTCAAGAGATGGTAAACATATGGGTTTCAGGGGAAGCTTATTGATTAAATGTTTAACCATCTACATGCACCATTTGAGGGGAAGTGTTTACAAGTTGCTTATCTACTGAAGACCCCTATTGGATGATTACAAAAAGGGGAAGAAGATTATAGAGATATGATTTGCAGCTTATCATATATGGTGGCATGATACAAAGGATATCTGATTAAGGGGAAGCTTGGAAGTTTTGTTTCATTCAGGGAGATGATTACATCTCAACTTCAGGGGAAGCTTTGGCTTTATGATGAAGTTCGTACACGACTTTGTTTGTTTTGTCATCATCAAATAGGGGAAGATTGTTGGGATTCTAAATTTGATGAGACAAAATAAATAAAAGAATGAAACAAAAGGATCAGAATCGTCATTAAAGAATTCTTCAAGCTGGTGGAGAATTATGAAGATTTGGTCAAAGATGTTAAAGATAATGATTAGGAAACATATTAATGTGATTTAATGTGATTTAAATAGTTTCCTTATCTATTGATTAGCTTCCTTTGTAAGCCTTAATATCCCTCTATATAAAGGGTATTAGGTGTGTAGGTTTAAGATATCCAGAAAAGTGTGTGTACACAAAGTGTTAAAGATGTAGACGTCTAGTAGAGTTGGTGTAGCCCCAAGGATCTTTGATCCCTGTTAGATTGTAACCGTTCTAGAGTTGATCGTCTAGAATTGGGGCTTGATGGAAACGTATAAATGGTAAACCTTGTTGAATATCTTTGTTCTTATTCCGCTTTGTTTTTATAACTTATGAACATTGATATTATCCTAGATAAAGGTCTAAACAACCTGAGCTTAAACGATCTTTAGATTCAACATGTGGTATCAGAGCCATGGGGCTCTTGATCTAGGATCTACAAGGTTTTTGAAGAAACCCTAAAACCCTAATTTTCAAGAAATCGATTTGTGGTTAAAGTTTTATGGGGTTTTGGAGTTAAATTGATATAGCAATATTTATAATTGTCCTCTCTACCTTAATTGGTATGCAATACAATTGTAAATCATTGTTACTATTAAGGGTTTCTTGGTGTAGTTGATTTATGATGATGGATCTGGACCTCGTCGTATACATTCTTTTTTATCATCATCATTATTAGGGTTTTTATGCGAAACCCTAATACCATGGTTGCTCGTCGATTTGGTTTGATTATATTCGATCTTTGTTTTCTTTGTTCATCTATATGGATCGATTGCATAAGAAGCAGCATGTGTGATTGGTTATCATGGTTACAGTTTGGGTAACATGATCTCTATGAAGGTTCGAATGGCAGTAATGAGAAAAACATTGGAACAGTTGGGCTCAAAATTTTAATGTTGTTCGAGTTTATTTACACTGCTTGAGTTGTCCGAGAAAAGCAGTTTCCACTGCTAGTTATGTCCGATAAAAGCAGTTTCCACTGCTAGTTATGACCGATATCGGACAGTACGTGATTTTTGGATGGTTTTGGATTTCGAACAGAACTGGAATTATTTCAGTTTATTCTTATTTTATGGCTCGTTTTGAAGATTATTTGAAGAAGTGATTACGAAGACAATTAAATATTGTTTATTTGATGTTGTAGTTGGGTTTCACAGGTGCGTGTCTTATCATATCTTAAAGTCATGTTTATAGCAGGACATTGATTTTAAAGATAACTTGTTCGTGCTTTAATGGTGTTGACGAAGACTTGACAAATCTAGCAAAGGTGTGTGATTTTTTCTCATGGTGCTCAATGCTCACATTTGCTATCACTTTAAGGAGATTGCGATCTACTTATATTTTGGTCTTGGTATGAGTTCGACGTCACGTGGATAGTGCAAGACATAAGACACAAGTTTGGGAGATTCTACTTCTTCATCAAATTCGTTATATTCGATTTTCTTCATCAGTGATCACTACATAGAGCCTACAGAGTTCGAGATTCAAGAGATGGTAAACATATGGGTTTCAGGGGAAGCTTATGTGCATGCTGTGTTATATAGTATCCAACTATTGGGTTCATGCTTATTCAAGATGTTACTACTGTTCATGAAAATCAATGCAATATTAACAATGTTTGTTAATGCTGCTGGTATTACGCATGCTATGGGATTTTAATGTTGTTCGTCCAATTAGAGCATGGGATGTTCATTCTGCTATTGGGTTCGAACAATGATGGGCTTCAAGGTATTATAATAGTTTAAATGATTAAACTATTTGTATACATGCATGATTGTCAATAGTAGTTAGTACTGTTTCATACAGATGTTTGCCTAAGTATTTAATATTATATTTTTTTTAAATTGCTTGGGCATTGTGCACAGCAGTTTCTATTGGGCTTTCTATGATTAATACTCTTGGGCTCAACTAATGAAATGTTTAAATAGTGGTGTTTAAAAGAGAGTTATTGTTTGCACATGAGAAGATATATGTTGTTCGAGAGAATAGTTTGTACTGCTATTAAAAACAGTTAATACTGGTAGTGTTACCCGATGTTAGACAAGAGAAGGTTTTTGGATCTCGAACAGAACTGGAATTATTTCAGTTTATTCTCATTGGATATATAGCTCGTTTTGGAGATTATTTAAAGATGTGATTACGAAGACAATTGAATATTGCTTATTTGATGTTATAGTTGGGTTTCACAGGTGCGTGTCTCATCATATCTTAAAGTATAGTTTTGCAGGCTATGACTTTAAAGGTAACTTGTTCGTGCTTAAATGGTGTGACGAAGACTTGTCAAAATCTAGCAAAGGTGTGTGATTTTTCTTATGGTGCTCAAAGCTCACATTTGCTATCACTTTGGTCTGGTGTCTCATAGTAGATGAGGATTTTGTCAAGAGATTGCGGTCTCCTTATACATTGGTTTTGGGTATACGTTCGGAGTCACGTGGATAGTACAAGACATAAGACACAAGTTTAGGTTGTTCTACTTCTTCATCAAATTCGTTATACTCAGTTTTCTTCATCAGTAATCATTACATAGAGCCTACAAAATTGAAGATTCAAGAAATGGTAAACATATTGGGTTTCAGGGAAATGGGGTTATTGATTAATGTCTTAACCATCTTAGTGCACCACTAAGGGAGAAGTGTTTTCGTTTACTGCTGCTAGTTATTTATTAATTCTGATAGTTGTGTTTAATGCTCAACAGTTATTTTTTTGTATTATGCTTCATGGCGGGTATTTTGAGTATTGGAAGGCTGGATTAGTAGTTGTGGTATATGGTTGGTAGCTGTTATGATCCAAGTTGCATATCTACAAAAGACCCATATTAGATGATAAAAAAAGGAACGAAGATTATAGGTTTATCTGATTATGACAAGCTTAATTTATGTGGTGACATGTATAAAGGAAGCTTGGAAGTTATGTTTCATTCAGGGAAATGCATCTACATCTAACTTCAGGGGAAGCTTTGGCTTTATGATGAGTTTGTACACCGACTTTGTTTGTCTTTGTCATATCACGATAGGGGAGATTGTTGGGTTCATGATTGATGAGACAAAAATGATTAAAAAGAATGAAACAAAGGATTAAAGTCGTCATTATAAACTCTACAGCTGGTGAGTTCAATATGAAGATTTTGTTCAAATATCTACAGGATAATTAGGTAAAACATATTAATGTCGGTTTAATGTATTTAAATAGTTTTCTTATCTATTGATTAGCTTCCTTGGTAAGGCCTTTTAAAAAATTATCCCTCTTATAAAGGGGTATTTGGTGTATTGTTTGTATATAGGAGTAAAGATGTAACACAGTAAAGGTGTATGTGTGTCTGGGCATCAAGTCCTCTAATGGACGCTTAGGGTTTATTTGTTTTAGCCTCAAGAATCTATGATTCCTGTTACTAGTTAGAGTAACCGTTCTAGAATTGATCATCTAGAATTAGGGCTATGTAGAACGTTTGGTTATATTGAAACTCTTGTTGTAATCTTTGTTCTTATTTCGGCTTTGTTTTTATAACTTATGAACATTGATATTATCCTAGATAAAGGTCTAAACAACCTGAGCTTAAACGATCCAATGATCTTTAGGTTTTCACAATTGATATCAGAGGGCGGGACACCAAGATACCTTAGTCTAGTGGTCCTCCTAAGAAAGGTTGGTGATGAGGCTGTCCATAAGGAGTTGGGTGACAGAATGGAAAGGGATGCCACTACTGTTTCTAGCTCTGAAGCAGAGAAGGTCATGTTAACATAAACTTAAATGCCCAAACAATGCAACACTTAAGAATTAAACCTTTCGGGAATTGATATCAAGCAGTGGTCCTAGGTACCAAGATACCATATTAGGGGATGTAGATGCTCAAACTAGGTTTAAGACTACATCTAAACAGTCCAATGATCCACCTGTCTCAAAAGTTAACACATTTAGAAGTGTGGAGGACAGTATGAAAATTTTGGAATTGATGGAATTTGTACACAACTGTCTACATTGGTGAGCTCAAAAGAATAGAGAGATTTGTGATTTAAACAATTGAAAGATGTTTTAGTAAGCAAAAAGAAATGAAGAGCATAAGGGAGCTTAAAAATAGAAAGAGTGATGTGTGTACAAAATCTAAAAGGTGATTAAGTGAGCAAAAAAAAAAAAAAAAAGAATTGAGAGTGATCTGTGACATAAAACAGAAGAAGAGTCTTTGAGAATCAAATTTGATGATCCAAAGTTATTTGTGGGATGGAAATTGAAGTTAATGATGTAGTTTAAACTTATGCATGTTAGTATTAGGTCTAATATGGTAATACAACTTAATGCTGCTAAGCATAAAGTTTCTACTGCTGGTATACAATTAATGCTGTTAGGCTTAAATTAGTGCTGCCAGTATTTGTTTATGCTACAAGGCTTAAGTTAATGCTGCTAGGCATCAATTACTGCTGCTAGTTCAAGTTCTTGCTGCTGAGGGTGATTCTATAAATACTTCGATTAAGGGTTTCACTTATTTCTTTGTTCGATTTCATTCATTTAAACACTCTCTAAACGTAAGCCCTAATTTAATTTCATCTTTGATTATCAAAAGCATTATAATGTCGAGCCCTAAGTTTGCTGAAACGCACAATGTGGTCGCGTTTTTAGAGAAACTTGCAAAAAGTGATGGGTTTGCGGAGATCATTGATTTTCTGAAAGCAAGTTCTGTTAGTTATGAATTAACAGTCAATCCAATCATCTACACCTCATGTTTACAACAGTTTTGGGCTACAGGAAGGTCAAGATGGTTATGGAGTGGTCCGGTTACAAGCTATTGACAAAAAAGAAAGTCATCACAGAGGCAGGATTAGGAATGATCTCTCATTAGATGTACAGAAGGTATTGATTTGTCTGCCAAACAATACAATTTTGAAGAATGTCCAAAATAGGTTTGAAAACATTATCAAAAGCTTACTTTTTATAATGCCTTTCTTTTCTCACGCAAATGGTGTTTATGATACATTCCAGTACACTACAAGCCTAGTGCCAAGTCTACCGGCCTGGAATGAATTCAGTAGCACAATGGCTTCCTTGATCATATGCTTAGCAACAATAGAAAATTTAACCTGTCTAAGTACATTTTTGATGCTATGGTTAAACACTTAGATGGAGGGGTTAAATTCCTGCTGTATCCTCGCTTTCTAAGTTTTCATTAACCAACAGCTTGGAGACATGTCACATCACAAAAAGACTTACTTTTGTTAGTCCCTTCCACATAAAGAAAATATTTGCTAATATGAAGATAGAGGGTAAGGGTTCATCTGGGAAAGTAACCCTGTATTTGATGTATGCTGGTTCAAGTTACTGAAGAAGTGGGTGAGGATTCAATTCCACCAACTGATTCCACTCAGATACCCATTATTGATCAACCATCAACATCTTCTCAACCCAAGAAGAAACAAATGTCTAGGAGAAAATAGAGGAAGGAGGCAAAGACTGCTCATGCTGCGACAGAGGAAGAGGAACATTTTAATACACCTTCCAATGATCCACTACCCAGTGGTGAGGATAGTATGCAACTTAATGAATTGATGGCTTTATGTACCCAATTGCAACAACAGGTTCTTGACTTAGAGAAGGCTAAATCTGATCAGGCTATTAAAATTGCTAGTCTCAAGAAGAGGGTTGATAAGCTTGAAAAGAGGAGACAGTTGAGGACCACAGGGCTTACAAGATTCAAGAAACTTGGTACAGCCAGAAGAGTTAAATCCTCTAATGCTGGTTTGGGTGCTCAGGAGGATGCATCCAAATAGGGGAGGAGTATTAAGGATATTGATGCAGATGCTGAGGTCACTCTAGTAAATGAACAGCAGAATGAAGACCTAATGTTTGATACTGGAGTGTTGGATGATGATGAAGTATTTGTGGATGTTGCTTCTAGTGAGAAGAATGAGCAGAGTACAAAGCTTAATGATAGTACTACTAGTGAAGCAGTTACTACTGCTAGTGTTGAAGATAGTGCTGCCTATATGTAATTCAAGTTTCTACGCTGATTAGGAGAAGTTACTGTGCTAAGATGATGAACAACTTTTGGCTCAAAACATTATGAAATAAAAGCAGCTAGCTAAACGTTGTTACTATGAGCTTCAACACACAAACTACAAGACACCAAGGGTAAAGGGGTGTTGTACGTAGCTAAGTGGTTCAGAGTTCACAAGAGTCACATCCTTCAATTTCTCAAGACAAAGGAAAAGGTATTATGTTGATCCTAAAGTTCCCTTTAAAAGAAAAGATCAAATTGGCTTTGTATGAACAAATTACAAGAGATATTCTAAGCCTAAGTTCGGATGTAAGTTAGAGTAAGAAATAAGTAGCAAGGAAACAAAAGTAGGAAGCTAAATAGCATGATTGAGTCATGGGAGAATACACAAGCTATGATGGAAGTGATAGATTGCTGGCTAAAAGACTCCAATCAAAAGAAAGAGAGGAGTTGACAGATTGAGGAAAAGGGAAAAAATATTTAGAATTGATGAGAAGAGAAGGGGAAAAAATTTTGCTGCTCTTAGAGCATAAGAAAAGAGAAACAGACTCCTCCAAGGCACAAAAGAGAACTCTAATGGTTACTTATTCTTAAGCAATGGGTGGATACACATACAAACATCTAAAGGGACAAGAATATTGATGAATTCTAAAGTTGTTTGATAGGAAATGATAGAGGGTAAATACATTTGAGGTATAGGTTCTGAGGAAACAGGAAGAAGAAAAGAAGGCATGAGGTAGTGTGGAGACAGTTAAGGCAGCACAAAAAGAAGATGTTTGGAAGAAATAGAGCAGGAAACCGCCAACAACCAAAGAATCATCAAAGGAAACAAAAGTGGAGCGAAGACAAAGTGTTATGATGAAGTTGAAGAAGTCAGTGAAGATGATGAAGGAGAATTATTGAAGATTTGGTAATTAAAAAAGGATGATGATATAGAAAAAAATATAAAAAAAATTGAATTTGGGGGCTTTATTTTATTTTTTTTTTTTTTTCCCCCCCAAACTTGTCCAAATACAGTGATTTTTTATTACCAACGGCTTCATAAAGAAGGTATGTATGGTACATTATCAGTTGATAAGAGCAGATGGAAGCTCCAAGAGTATCTTTCATGATAAGGATGCTAAGGATAGATAGGAAGGACTTGGTAGGTTTTTAGAGGATTGTATAGGGAAAAGCATAATGATTCAAGGCTGAAGGATGAATTTGAAAGTGTGTTTAGGGAGATTTACAAAGTCATGTTTGAAACCAGACAACAACAAGTGATGTCTGGAGAATGTTACAGGATACAGGTGACATTTGGAACGTTGATTGATTCATCTGGAGTCAACTTTGTAAGGTTTTGATAATTCCACATCATTATGTTGGTTGAAAGGATATCTCCTCTCACAATAACTTATCACCATATGTTAACCAAGAAACTAAATGATCATTAAAATTGAAAATGTGCTAAGTTGTTAAAGCAATGGTAAAACCGCATAAAGGTAAATGAAAGGTTTGAAGATTCTTGAGTATGATGAAGAATTTGTGATAAGAACTTGAAAGTTTCAGAAGCCGAACAATCAGTTTAGGGGAGGATTGTTGTGTCTTGAAAGACATGCTAGAACACTTAAGTTTCTACTGAAAAGGTACATAATGGAAATTATTCTATGTAGGTTCGTATGGTAGTATAAAGTTACACTGCGAGTTTACTCTGTTAGTTATAAAATTAGTATGTTAGTATGTAGTTCACTCTGCAGTCGAAGTTAAGATGCTAGAGTAGACTGAAAATATGCTAAGTTATTAATGCTGATAGTACAAAAAGTTAATACTGTTCAGGCGTATCTTTAGTAATCTTAGTATAATACTTAGTACTGTAGAGTAAGTTAACTTTTAAATAAAAGCATTAGATATTGCTGGTACTTACTAATGTTATGTGTTAGTGCCGCTGGTTATAAAGATACAATGTTGCTGACTTACAACTGCTTGGAGACTGATCCTGTCAAGAAGATAAAGACAGGAAAAAATATAAAGCGTGTGTGGAAAACAGAGTACCTATGAAGATATAAGTTTTAAAGTGATATTTGTACAAAGATATGATTGTACTGTATTATAGAAATTGATTTGATAAGTTAGGAGGTATTGCAAACCGTGTATGGGACTACTTAGTGTCTAAAAGGAGGTCTAGGTATAGAAAAAGTATCAGTTCTCATAGCAGCTTTTCCAATAGATTTCTTAGAGCATTCAAGGTTTTGTAATTAATCCTAACACTAATTTCAGAGTGTTGCTGATTAATATAATGATGCTGAAGTTTTGTTAATGTTTCATTGTTTCTATTCAATTGTTATTTTTCTTTTAGTATCAATACTAGATTAGCATAGTATTTGATATTCAATAATCAAAGTTTCTGTCATAGTAGTTTTGGATTTATCCAAAGTTGCTAACCTTACATCAAGCTAAGGAGGACAAGATCGGTTTTAGGACCAACAAATTTTTTAGTAAAAAGTGTGTTATCGACCATTCCTATTGAATACTCGTGTTTTTATCAAAAATGCTTTTAGTCTATCATACCAAGCTTTGGGAGCTTGCTTAAGACCATACAAAGCCTTTTTAAGTTTAACTAACATAGTTTGGTTTTTGAAAATCAATGAACCCCGGAGGTTGAGCAACGTAAACCTCTTCATTTATAAACATCCATTTTTACATCCGTTTGATATAATTTAAAATCATTTACACAAGCAATAGCAAGAAGAATTCTAATTGACTCTAGCCTAGCTACTAGAGCATATGTTTCATCGTAATCTATACCTTCTTGTTGATTATAACCTTGTGCTACCAATCTAGCCTTGTTTCTAGATACAATACCATTTTCATCTAATTTGTTTCTAAAGACCCATTTTGTTCCTATGACGGATTGACTTATAGGTAAAGGGACTAATTCCCAAACGTCATTAGCTATGAATTGATTCAGATCTTCTTGCATAGCTACAACCCAACTTTTATCTTTTAATGTTTCATTGACATTTTTAGGTTCTATTGTGGATATAAAACAAAAGAAATTACTATGATTTTGTGCTTGAGATCTTAAGGTTTTTTGATTAAGATTTCTTATGACTTGATCTAGTGGATGATTTTTGGACTCCTTAATGTTAACAATTTCTTCAACTTCTATCGACTCATCTTCTTCATTATTAGTATTTACTACTTTGGTATTCTTTCTAATGGCTTCTTCTTCACCAACATCATCATCAACCAATGGTGATAATTTAGTAGGAGCAGGACTTTCATCGAATGTCACGTTGAGTGATTTTTTGGCTTTTATTGTGTGTTTATTTAATACCACATAAGCTTTGCTATTTTGAGAATATCCTAGAAAAACACCTTCGTATGACTTTGGGTCAAACTTGCTTAGATGGTCTTTAGTATTCAAGATGAAACACTTGCTTCCAAATACTTTAAAATATTCCAAAGAAGGTTTCCTACCTCTAAATATTTCATAAGGAGTTTTTCCTATTATTGGTCGAATTAATATTCTATTTAATATATAAGTTGACGTATCAATGCCATTACACCAAAACTTTTATGGAATGGATTTTTCATTAAGCATGGTCCTAGACATATCTTGTAAGGTCCTATTCTTTCTTTTTACTACGCCATTTGATTGTGGAGTACGTGGAGCCGAGAAGTTATAAGTAATGCCTAGTGCATCACAATAAGCTCCGAATTGTACTTCATTATCAAATTCCCGACCATGATCCGTTCTAATGGCTATTATAGAACTACCTATTTGGTTTTGAATTTTCCTACTTAATATTTCAAATTTCTCAAAGGCTTCATTTTTAGTCTTTAGAAATCTAGTCCATGTATACCTAGAGTAATCATCTACTACAACTAAGGTGTATAAATTACCTCTATAGCTTTTAATTGCCGATGGACCAAATAAGTCCATATGTAATAATTCTAAACATCATTTAGTGGAAACTATATTTTTAGCTTTATGACTTGTATGAGCTTGCTTCCCAATTTTACAAGCATCACAAAAATGTTTATCATATTTTAGTTTAGGTAAGTTTCTAACTAATTATTTAGGTGACAACGATTGAATTAAACGCATATTTGTGTGACCAAGTCTTCTATGCCATAAGGTAGAGTTATCCACTACCGTGGCGAGACATAATTTATCTTGAGACTTATTTCCTAATTTCATTACGTACAAACCATTTTTCCTAATCCCGTTTCCTATAATTTTACCATCTTTAATTATTTCACTACCATCTTCGGTGAATAATACTTGACACTTATTGTCACAAATTTGCCCAACACTAAGTAAATTGAATGCTAAGTTATCTACGTGTTCTACATTAGATATAGTGAGAGAGTCATTCGAGATCGTACCTTTGCCTATGATCTTTCCTCTTAAGTTACTACCAAAAACAACATTACCTCCGTCGTATGATTTGTAGGTAGAGAATAAACTCTTGTTACTGGTCATATGTTTGGAGCACTATCTTTGATCTACTCATCCGGTTCCAAGCATGTTCTCAAGCATACCTATTTCAACAAAAAACAAATTCAAGTTTTTGGTCCCCAATATCTCATGGGTCCGAAAATGTTAGTGTTGTACATCCCTTTCATTTGTTGCAATTGTTTAGGATATTAAAATGGGATACAATTTCCCATATGTACAAAGCCTTGATTTTGTTGGTTGTTCCAATTCATAGGATAGAAGTTTTGATGAATTGGTTGTCTAGAGTTTCTCCTAGATTAAGGTGTGTTGTATCTTGGTTGAGAAGAAATGTTTCTCCTAGGTGGAGGTGTTTTCGATCTAGACTCGGTTTTGACATGACCTATACCGCTTTTGAGTGATGGTTTTAAAGACGGTTTCTTCGATTCATCAATGCTATTATGTATTAGTTTCTTCCTAGTAATAACAAAATCCGATCTAGAAGACATATGTGGGCTAAAAACGTGTTCTTTCCCTTTTTCGCTATCTTTGCGACTCACGGATCCAGGTAAGGTGGATCTGTGCCCTTTAATGGTGGATTCGTCCGTCACTTTTTCAGCGAACGATCCAACGAAACTCATGGTTTTAGTTCCGCTTGTTGACGCTTTATCGCTATCAAATCCTAGACCTATTTTGCAGCTAGGTGACTTTTGATTGTTTAACATTTCTCTTAGTGAATTAGCACTTTTATCAAATTTAACAAATTTAACTTGAGTTTCTTTAAGTTTGGCGTTTTCCAATTTAAGTTCATCACACGACTTACACGCCATTTCAATTTCTTTGCTTCTCTTAAGTTTCTTAATTTTATCGTTTAATTCTAAAATTTCTTTTTCTAAAAGATCTCTTTTAGTTTTTAAAATTTTATTCTTGTTAATGATTTTTAAGCTAATTTCACATAAGCTGTCGTATTCAATTTGCATATTATCATTATCAAGAGAAGATGCATTATCACTATAGCAAGAAGAATTAAGAGTTACCTCATTTGACGATTAAGCCATGTGACAAGTTTCGTCGTTGGTTTTGTCTTCGATGTCATTCTCGCTATCGCTCCAAGAGCCTCCAATGAAAGCCTTTTGATCTTTGTTGCGAGATGTTTTTGGACAATCTCCAATGAGATGACTTGGATCACCGCATCTAAAACATTTTCGGTCACTCTTTCCTTTCTTCTCATCTCTTTGTCGGAATGACTTCTTTTCTTCTCTTGGTTGCCGAACAAATTTACCCTTTCTTCTAAAGAACTTTTTAAAGTTCCTTACGGCCATATCATATTCTTTGTCATCGCTTCCGGATGTCTAAGTTTCATCATCACTAGACTCTTTCTAAGCTTTTAAGGCGATGGACTTAATTATTTCCTTTTTGCCTCTATAAATTTCAGAATTTTTTTCCATGACTACTTCAAGTACTTTTAGATTGCCGATAAGCTCGTCTAGAGCTAGTGATGACAAATCTTTTGATTCTTCAATCGTCGTGACCTTTGCTCTCCATTTAGGATGTAGAGCCCTAAGAAACTTTCTAATATAGTTCTTGCTAAAAACCTTCATCAAGAGCTTTAAGACTAGTAATAATAGTGTTAAATCTAGCAAAACCGCTATTAATAGATTCTTCTTCAAGGATAGTAAATTGTTCATATTGTTGAACAAGAAGATCAATTTTATTATCCTTTACTTGGCTATTATCTTGATGTGTGATTAACAACGATTGCCAAATATCTTTAGCCATTTTACACATAAAAATTATTTTGTATTCCTTTTTAGGTAAACCATTATAAAGAACTATTTTAGCTTCATTATTTTTAGCAAGTTTCTTTTTAAAATCATCATCTTGTTGTTCAAAAGGAACTATTTCTAAAATTTGGGTTTCTTTGTTTCTAGCGACCGGTGGAAAATCACCATTCAAGATAATATGTCGAAGAGCTAAATCTTTTGCTTTCACATAAGTTTCAAATCTATTTTTCTAATATATAAAATGATTACTTTCAAAAAGAGATGATCTTTGCATAGATTGTCCTTCTAGATACATTATCGAAACCATAAAGATTCAGCTAATGTAAAAATAATAACACGATAAAGATGCTTAGGTGACCTGGCGTCTGATACCAATAATGGTAACTAAAATGGGGGGGTTGAATATTTTTTACCGTTTTATAATTAAGAACTAGAATTGTCGACTTATGTGAATTCAAGAATAATACACAATGTATATGATAGCATGCAAATAAGAAATAAACAAATATGAAATGTAAGCAAAGCAAAGATAAGAAAGATCAAACCGATGACACAAAGAATTATATAGAGGTTCGCTACGAAGCACCTCATCGCCCTACACCAATCCTCAAGTACCCAACTGAGTGTTATCTTCACTATGTTCACAAGCTCCCTTTAGTACGGAGAAAACCGTAGACACGTCGCTTACCAACATTTCCGGTAACAAAGCTAAATACCGAGTTCTACTTTGAGATAGAACCAATCTAACACACTATGTATTTTGAGGCCTAAATACTAACCTATCATACACATATGATACACACAACACATAACACAAGATATACAAGATGAATGATTATCACAAACGTGTTGACACAACTAAACTATTGACACTTGAAGCTTGACGTCTTCTTGAGTGTTCTTCACTAAAGAGTGGAATGAGTTGATCACTTGTAATGGATTATGTAACAAGTACAATGATCAAAGAATATATAAAAGATAAAATATATGTGAGAAAAGTATTTGTCAATAGTTGTTTAAAATAAAAGAATGAGGTTGGTATTTATAGGCAACCTTTTGAAATTCAAATTTGTCCTAAGGGAACAAGACGTGCGACCCACGGATCCCCCATCTCCTGGATCCGTCCAGTGTTTTTGGTGGATCCGTAGGTGGAGTTGGGACAAAATTTGTCATTTTGTGATTAACCCCAAATCTATACAAAATATTGTTTTTGTTACTTATAAAACTATGTTAAAGGGGAATTTTTCTTTTAGAAAGAAAAATTTCTATATCACCAATAAGGAAAGATTTTCTAGATTTGGGAAAATATGAAAAAATTGTTTCCACTTATGGTTAATCTTATTTTGTCTTACATGATTAATATAACTAGCTTATAATTAATCATATGTTAGCTTAAATCATTTGATTAGAAAAGATTTATGTAAATGATAATATCTTTCTTTGATCATTGATGTTATATTTTTATATACGTAAATAATAATATTCAAAGTATAAAGAGATTTACTAAAAATCCTTGAGGACAATGAATAAAAGTAAAAATCTACACAAAAATATAATACGTAAGAAACCGGTAAGTGATTACCGGGTCGTTTTCCCAAATATTTATGAAATTGAGACCTCGTTTGTTATTTGGACAATGACTTGAATTGGTTCGAAGATGATTGTTTTTTAAAATCCTAATAGTGAGCAAATAAAGGCACAATTAAATCTAATTATGAAAAAAAACGATAACGGGAAATAAAGTAAACGCGACAAATAAGCAATTGAACTACAATTAAACCCTAAATACTTTTCTAAACTTTTTTCTAAAACTAAATGATTATTTAAGAGTAAAAAGCTAAGGAAATTATAAACCGAGAGTAATTTAAGCTAAAAACGAAGAAAACGAGAACGGATATGAAAACCCGTTCTTTAAAAAGTGAACTTTTAAAATATTAACCCTACGGAAGTAAATTTCAACCTAAGCCTAGAATATGATAAAAGAAAATTTTATAAAGAGGAAAATTATTTTTTTGATTATTTTTCTATTTTTTATGATTTTTTAAAGTTTTTAACTAAATTAATTCACGAAAAATATAAAACTTTAAGCTAAAAATCCTAAAAAATTTCTAAAAATAGTTTATGATAAGCAGGATGCAGGAAAAATAAGAAATCCTAAAGTGCTAAACTAAATAAGCCGGGAAAATTCAAATAAGCACTCGAAGTGCTTATAACTAATAACTCAAAAAAGGGTTAAAAGGTTTGATAATGCAAAGTTGGACGTAAAAGTCCCAAGGGCACGTTGGTGAGGGGTGTGTGTGTTGAGGCTTATAAAAGGTGAGACTAGGTTGAGGTCGGGGGTTCGAGTCTTGCTCACCCCCGACTTTCTTGGTTTCCCTTTTTTTTTATTTTTGCAAAAACCTAAAAAAGCAAAGTTGTAAAACAGCTTATAATAAGCTATTTTTGTAAAAACATTCTAAATCACTAATAAGCTAGTTAACAGCTTAAAAATCAGACATAATAAACTTAACCATTTTTTTTTACTTTTAACAAAACTAAATAAGCTAGAAAACTAAGATAAGCTAAAAATAAGCTACTACTAACTTAAAACTAATCTTCTAAGCTATTATACAAAATCTTAGCATGCATTCTCCCTCTGCGGGGTGTTAAGAAAAATACAATAAAAGCGAGGACTATGACTCACTTTAAAGTCAAATAAGCCGACGAGGATCAAGAACTGAGGATATAGATTCGAGAAGAGGTCACCAACAATCACACGACAACCTATATAATAGCCTGCGACTTAGTAACGTAGAGATATTACCTAATTACGTAAAAGTTAAGCATGTGACATAGATGTATTTTTCCGAGATAACATTGCAATAGCACTAAACTTCCCCCGAGTCCTTTTTTAAACCAAAGCCCCAAATTGACTTGTGCCTGGCTTATAGGAAAATGAACATCTACTAAGTTTCGCTTTTAATTTTTTTTTCCAAGGTCACTAAACGATTTTTAATTAAATTTGAGACAAGACGTAAAAACTCTAGTTTCTGATTTTAACTCGAACATGCCCGGACTCATATCTCCTAGCTCACAAATGATCAATAAGTTGGGCTTTTCACTCTTGGAACTGCAATAGTGTCTAGTTTCTCTCAAAAATGTAAGTCACATAATATTACAAAGTTTCGTAACCAATGAAAAGACTGTTTAAACCCTTGTTACTAAAACAGAAAGTTTCCAAAAAAATTTACCCTTTACTAAATTGTCTAAAAATCCCAAACCATGATAGAAATATGGGTAGGTCTAAGGATATGGCTTCCTTAAGATGTCTAGCCCCATGACTCAATTCTTTAAAACCTAACATTTATGGCAAAACTTTAGAGTTTAAACTTCGTTTTCTAATCCTAGTTTCTCCAAATTTGACCTATTTTCCGTATTTAGACCAAATCTCCCTCATCTGAGGAGTTAGGATTGAGAATACAACTATCCTAGTGAATTCTCTAAGACATGGTATCTTCCATTCATTTAATTTAATCCATAGGCTCCAAGCCAAAATACTTTTTGTTTATAACCCGTTTTTTTCTACAGTTTCAAAACAGGTCCCTATTATTTACTCTAAAACCTATCCAAACATCAATCCTAACTCTAACCCATCACTTGCAAATTGCCAATAACCTAGCTCTTAAACACAAACGCTACATCATATACATGTAATTTCCAGACTCAAACATCCAATTTCATGGATTAAAATATAAAAAGAAACTTAAAATATAAAGAGATAACCTTAAATAACTTCTTCAAAACTCAGAAATTTCATCACCAAACTTTGCAAGCAACCCTTTAATGGATGATGTTAAGAGATGCTATAAAAATGAGGAGAATAAATTTGTAAGATTATTGTGTTGGTGGTACTAATTTTGGCAGCAAGGAAAAAGAAAGGAAGAGAGAAAATTAAAATTTTGTGAAGTGAATAGACTTGCATGAATGGGGAGAAGAGAAGTGAAATGATGGTGTTATAGGAAGTGTAAAAAAAAATGAAAGTGTTTGTGTGTGGATGTGTATAACCGGCCTAGGGCCTTGGTTTTTGATTTTTTTTTATTTTTTAGTTATAAGTATTTAATTAAAGTGTAGTGTAAGTGTAAGTTAAATAAAAGTAAGGTTTAAGGTAAAACGCGAGTTTTAAGCAAGAAATTTAAGTAAACGCGAAACACAATGGAAAATGAAAATGGTGTAAATTATAATCATCGGGGAATATTATGAGATTATTAAACCACTTAAGGCACGAAGACGGAATAGATTTCCATATACGGCTCACACAAAGCTAAGAACGGGAAATTCTTACTAAATTGGGAAAACGTAAAATTAATAACTTTGCTTAAAAATGAATCATAGAATAAAGTTCGGAATAAATAGCGACCTTAAATACGGAATGTTACAAGATTTTTCAGAAATGATTAGCCATCTTACAAGAAAAATATCAAGACGGTTCACTACTGTGTATTATACGTTGCCACCAAACAACACATTGTCAGGTTTGAAACATATCAAGACGGTTCACTACTGTGTATTGCAAAAGTTGTTGGGTCAAGTCTTAGGAAGAAAAATAAAGAGTTATGTTGTGAACACGCTCCCCTTGGTCTTGATCATCACCCTTCAATCATTGCCAATCATTGGATCTTCAATCTTAACCGTTAGATTAATAAGTGAGCACACGGATTGCCAGCGTGGCAATCCTTATGTCAGAGCCTTGTGCTTCTTTTAGCTTGCTTTTAGTAAATTCCCACCTCTTGATGTGTTTCTTTTAAGCCTCGCGTGTCATTCTTTGATAGAGCTAGCCAATCAAAAATGTTTGATGACGTTTTTGCTTGATGAGATGGCACTTAGTACTTGGAATCTCTTGTGGCCACGTTAAATTGAGAGGTTGTGGGTTAATTTGGGTTTAATTTGAGCTGGGTAAAGTGGGGAAGACGGTGAACAGTAAAAATTATTTTTCCCGCCCCCCAAATGTTATACGTTTGTGGTTTGACTAAGGGGAATGGGTCATTTGACTTGGGCCCGGGTTTATAAAAAGGAAAATGGGCTTGGGCCGGTTAAAGGGATTTAAGGGTTTTGGTTATAAGGAGTTAACGACCGTTAGTCTTTATAATAAAAAGACTAACGGTGTTAGGGTTTTAAGGACTTATTGTGACTTTGGTTTAACATTAAGGCTCATTTGGGTATTTTGAGGGTTTTTGTTGTTTTGTGGGTTGACCAATAGTTGACCAAGGTTGACTTTGTTAGAAATTCCCGGCTCTTGTGCACTCTTTCCATTCCCGTGTCCGTGTTTGTCCGGTTTTGACTGTTTTCTTATGATTTTTGCAATATCCGTACCTACACATCACAAATGTCAAAATAAGCAATATACAAGCATAATTTGCACAATTTGTTCATTTAAGGGTCATTTTTGATATAAAAAGGATATGTGATTTCTCACATGTCAATCATTAACTATGTTTAATAATGCCATATTCACACCTTAAGTGATTTGTCGACGTCAAGTAATCTTTTGACTAAATAACTTGTTTACGTAAACTTTTACGTAGTATGACATTATATTTGTTATTATCAAAACATGAAGAGCATTAAATATAAATATCGTTTTTGCGTGAATATTTGTATTAACATACCCAAATAAGAAAGAAGGGGAAAACATAAAGTCTTGATGATCATATTGAAGGAAGATTAATCTTTAGATTCAAGTGAGAAATCCTTAGCAATGATCCTATGCAAGTAAGTAATCATAATCATAAGTTAATTGATAAATTATGAATTAGGGTTCTTAAGTATAATTGGGGGTTTTGGGTAGTTGCTATTCTAAAAAGAGTATTGAGATGTTTAATAATGTAGGTAAAGGTTTATTGTAAGGAAATTAGGGATTTCATCATATGATCAAGATATGATCATATGATAAATGACGGATATTGGGTAAGTGATGGGTTGTATAAACCCATATCATGAAGTCTCTTTAACATGTATAATTGTGGTTTAGGAAGGATAACATGGAATGATGATGATGATGTTCTTGATGTATTTGGCTTGGATTCAACGTAAGTAATTAGACTATAACAAGATATTATATTGAGTTATCATACTTGTATTGTATGTTATGTGTTATGTGTTTAGTTCTGATGAAAGGTATGGAAGGTTTAAGAATTAGGTAGTTTAGATTTAGAATAAGAATGGGGCTAGTGGATGGACCAAGCTAGTTATGCTTTGTATAATTGATATGCCAATTGAGGTAGGAAGAGCTTGGAAGTTAATGTATACTAGCAAAAGATATGCTTGGCCTAATTCTAAAGTTAGTAAGGTATGTGAGTTTATGTGTTTACAATTGAATGATGGATTAATGGTTATGATGCAATTGTGTTTAACGAAATATAATAGCTTGTCATGTCTTTTACTTACTAAGCGAAAGCTTACGTGTTTAAGTTTCAATGTTTTGTAGGTTAAATATGAAAGAGTAATGCCTTGATAAGAAGGGCCCAAGATAAGAAAGCAAGGATTAGAATTATATGAAGAATGTGCATAGGAGCTTAGTAGTTGTATATCGAGCTCAAATCATAGTTGAACCCCTAAAGTGTCGTAAACCTTTGTAAATGTCTTGTTAATATGTTATGTTCAGGTCCTAATGATGGAATAATGGTCATGTATGTCATTGAAATGTTTTAAGTGAAATGGGTCAAAACGGGGTGTTTGGTAAACCCGTAAGTTTATAT
>BQNB010069850.1:2524-33343 GCA_026074375.1 Tanacetum coccineum
TAAAATATGGCTTCCCCTTGTTGCTTTAAAATCGGACGAACCATAAAGACAACCAAACAAAGCCTTTTCAAACAACTAGCACCAAAACAACACTAATCTAACACCCTTAAACACTTCCTTATACACCAAATCAATAAAAATTGACCAAAAACCCAACTTCTTATTGCATGTGAGGTTTCTTTAGTGGGATTTATAGAGGATTAAACAAGGATTAATATAATATAATCGGATTTAAATGCATGTAAGTAACAAATTTTTGATGGTGATTTTATGTTGGTGTTGTTGGTTCGAACGGCAACAAGGGAGGGGAGGACAAGAATATGAATTTTTTTATAAAAGAGTAAAATGAGAAGTATAAGTGTCTATTTATAGAATTAGACTTTGATATATTGGCAAAACTATTCCCTCCATACTCCATCTCTTTTAAAATTAGTACAAGTCATCCTTTTTATAAATAACATTCGGCCAAAAACTCGAGTCACACCATGTTTGTAAATATTTTAAATCCGTCCCACTAAATATAGTTTAAAACCTTTAATAAAACGTTAAACCTCGTAAATCACGACCTTTAAACACAGTTTTTACAAAAACTCGAGGAAACGACGAAAAATACAAAATAAACATATTTTCACTCTCGGAGCAAAAAAAAATATTTTTCTGACTTTCTGACCTAGTTCCTTACAATCATAGACTCTTGACATTACTTTGATATCTAAAATGACTACAATCCGAGTTTTGAAAACAACCTAGTTCTCTACAATCGAAGCTATTGATACCAATCTGTAACACCCGCCCTAAAGAGCATCGATTTGCGCAGCGGAAATTAGCAATTTGGTGTGACTAAATAGCATCCGTCACCACGATAATAGAAAACGACTCAAATAAGACGTTTACCAAACATGTGTTCCATAAATATTCAGAGTTAAAAGTGCGTTTAGGTCCCACAGAATCGTAACCACCGTCTATTACAAACCATGAAAAACAAATTATTTTCAAATAAAAGATATTGTTTTAGACACAACATAAGATATTGTTTTTGAAAGACCGGAACACAAAAGCAGTCTTTCCATAAAATCCATCACCACACGCATGACACCTCTACGCCATCGTTGCCTTCAGCCTTGGTTACCTGGGATAAAACATGTTTAAAAAGTCAACAACAAAGTTGAGTGAAATTCATAGCATTTAAATTAATCAATAAGTAAAAACCTTTGAACACATTATTAGTTCTTGGGAAAACAAAGCAACAAATGCAAAGTATAGCAACTTCTTTTCTTTCACGCAATAAGCTCATGACACCGAACATTAACAAAACATATGGTATTTCATATGCTAAAAGGTGTCCCAAACAAGGTATTATTGTCATATACCTACTAATTTCTAAAAAAAGTCGTTTTTTGTTCAAGGGTGGTCACAAGGATTCAAAACCCCTAGACAGGGATGTTTAAACCAAATAGAAATCTTAATTATTGAATTTGAGTTTACCTCTCAACAGGCTATTAACGGTTCATGAAATAAGAGGACTTCGAATTAATCATCTTATGCGGAAAAATCTCATAATCAGGTCAACATACATTAAAATCTTATGCTGTTACGTTTTATAATATCTTAATTGGATTCCACCTCGCGGGTTTAAAATATTTAAATGTATTTAACGCGAGATGGACGATGATATCTCATCATTATGATATTTAAGACTAATCTTTTCTATCAATATACTTACAAAGCGCATGATATCTTCACGTCTCAAAACGCGACTTTATTGTTCAGATTTTTTCCAGGAACGGTAGTTTGGCCGGGTCTCTGTGTCAAAAAACTAACCAACCCCCACCACCTAAAAAGTATAACATATCTTATTTTGCATACTTGCATATATATATATTTTTATATATAATAATATATATATATATATATATATATATAATATATATTTAGTATATATATATTTATATATAATTTATATAATATATACTATATATATCTCTATTACGTTTTTATCATCATATACTAGAATCTCCAAGTGCGTCGCAAAACTTTCGCTTTGAATTACTTAACAAATATCATAGCGTTTTCAAATAAAGTTTCCATTTTTAAAGCTTGCCAAAAGTAAAGTTTATTTAACCCAATACTTATTCATTTCATCTTTGTTTATCTAACATTAAGTATCATTTGCCTTGTCTATTAACTATTTTAATTTGTATACGCTAGTTTGACTTTTAAAAGTCTAACTGTTCGTAGTTGACTTTTTACCTAAAAATAACCCACCATGACCCCCCCCATTCGGCCGTTATATTTCTTCGTTTTTTAGGTTCACTCTCTCCGTTAAAACAGGACTACCTTATATCAAAACGAAAACTTAGACTTCCTTTAATCATTATTCAAAAGCCCTTTTTAGATTTCAAATTTTCTAGACACGCTCACTGGTCAAGTCAAACTTTATGGTACAATAAAGTCAAACCACAAAGTTCATACAAAACTCATTTTACAAAAACCAAACCATTACAACATGTTTAACTAGCCTAAAAAAACTTGTACTAGAAAACCGTCAATAACTCATGTTCATACTTTGAATACTTTCATACCCATTTGCTCTTATTATAACTAGTTACAATCAAATATTGGCAATAACCACTTAATTTTATCAACAAATAACAACAAGTAAGAACACTACAAAGATATAAGAAAATAACTTGGTTTCCCCCTTGGTGGCTTGGAATCGGGTATGAACACAAAGACCAAAAACAGCAAAACCATTCAAACATCCTAGCTCCGAAACAACAATAATCTAACACCCTATTTCTTTTATTTTACACCAAATCAATAGAACTTGACCAAAAATCTAACTTTCTCAATACTTAATGCATGTGAGGTTTCTTTAGTGGGATTTGTAGAGGATTGAACAAGGATTAATATGGTATAATCGGATTTAAATGCATGTAAGTAATAAATTTTTGACAATGGTTTATGTGTGTGTGTTTGAGTTCGAACGACAAGGAGGAGGGAGGACAAGAGAGATGTAATTTTTTTGGCTAAAAGAATAAATGGGAGGATATAGGTCCTATTTATAGAAATGGACTTTAACAATTTGGACTAAATTTTGCCTTACATTTATAGGTCTTGCTAAGTTTAATACAAAAATGGTTATATTTTTGTTACTTAGACGGCTAATTAACAAAGGGTAACACACTACCGGTTTGTAAATATTTTAAATCAGTCCATACTAATATAGTTTAAAACCATTTAATAAATTGTTAACCTCATAAACTCGACCTTTAAACACGGTTTTCACAAAAACTCAAGGAAACGACGAAAAATACAAAATTAACTTATTTACGCTCTTAGAGCGGTAAAATAATTTTTTTGACCTTCTTAAATGCTAAAAACAAATAGAAACTAATATCACTCAGGAATGAATTCACAATAATGGACAATTCCTCATCAAACCACATATAGCATAACGACTATAATTATTTACGTAAATAAAAAAAATAACTATCTTAGCTAGGGGTAAACGTTGACCTGAAACTCGAGTTGTTACATTCTCCCCACCTTTAAAGTGAGCCATACGTATGGCTTTGTTCAAATCAGCAGGCTTAGACGATGTCACTTCACCCTTGATGTTATCCATTAAACCTCGAATATAAGCATCAACCTTCACTCTTTTAGGCTCTACCATTCTCGGACACATCAATGCAAGCTCATTGAACCTCTGAGTATAAGCAACAATGTCATACTCCTTAACCTTCAAGTTCCACAACTCGTGCTCCATACGTTGTATCTCTTCTATCAGACAAAACTCAACAGTCATCAGTTGTTTCATCTCAGTACAAGGCATTTGGTTCATAATCTCCAAACCCATAGTTACAACTTTAGTTTTCCACCAAGTCAAAGTTGGTCCTTCCAATGTAGTAGCAGCAAACTTTACCTTCTTACCCTCTACACATTCACTGATCTCGAAAACACTCTCAGTTTTCTCGAACCACCTTCACCATTCAAACTGCTCCTTTAACCCCAACAAAAGGCAGCGTATTGACACTTAATTTCCGCAAAAGTGTACGCAACGAGCTGCAAGGTGCAGTGTCTCGACCCCTAACTGGCCCAAATCTACTAGCATCGTTCCTAACATTCGCTTGCCTTGCCCGCTCAGCAGCAATAACGGCATCAACACTTTCCTTGATCATTTGGAGAATAGCAGCTTGAGTCATAGGTGCAGACTTTGGAGGCATGATTCTGTCATGTCACACATAAAACAATCTGGTAAGCATTCATAACATGATTTTTCCATACATGATATGTTGGACCACATCAACCACAAACAACAGACAGTAATGTAATAAAGCGAAAAATTTTCCCGTATAATTGTGATAATAGTAAAATAGGTTTTGCATTTGATGAAAATTCTTGGTTTGTTATAGTTGAAAACCCGATTAAGCACGAGGATAAGACTGTTCCTGCTAGCGTCCATGAGGTAGGTGAATCGTCTACTGCTCCTTTTCTTCGAGAGGACAGTGATGGTCTATTGCCTGGTCTAATGAGGAGGGACATTAACTCTTTTTTTGGTCATATGGCTTCTCTTTTAAGACGACTATGTGGTCGCGAGACGACGCATGCATTGGTCAAAAAGAAAGGAAAAGCAAAGCACGAGTATTATGGTAAGTTGATTTTAGACTTGGGTAATGAAGTGCGTTCTAGTGTGGAGCAAGGAATGGCCGCAATGGAAAAGCTGGTTGAGAAGCTTGGTAATGCTGAAGATAAGGTTGAGTGTAAGAAGTTGAAGAAGGAACTTGAAAAAGAAAGGTTTAGCAACACATTCCTTCGTATGCAGAACGAACGAGTCGAGAGAGATCTCTATTGGACTAGAGTTCAAGCTCATGAGTTCTATCAAGAGATGATTCGTAAAGGATTTGTGTTTGAAGAAAGACCGAATGAAGCTATCGATGTTTCGATTGAAGATGAGAAGAGTCCATCGTCTGAGCCGCGAGGATCTCCTCGTGATGCTTAGTAGTTTGGTTTCAATTGTAGTATCTTTATTATGTAATCACTAAACTGAATCCTCAGTTAGTATAATTAGTGCTATTGGTTGTAACGATTTGTATCATTTCATGAAACAATGCAACAATGTATTAACTCTTTTGTGATGAAAAATGAATGACTATCTTTTGATTACTACTTGATGTTGTGTGACTGTTGTTGTGATTGATTTGTCATTGTACCATGTTATGAGTATATCATGTTATGAATTCTTATCAGATTGTTTTTTGTGTGACGTGACAGAATCATGCCTCCAAAGTCTGCACCTTTGACTCAAGCTGCTATTCATCAAATGATCAAGGAAAGTATCGATGCTTCTATCGTTGTTGAGCGAGCTAGACATGTGAATGCTGGAAATGATGCTAGGGGATCTAGGCCAATTAGGGGTCAGGATGCTGCACTTGCTGTTTGTGAGTGCACTTTTTCTGGGTTTATGAAGTGCAATCCTACTGCTTTTCACGGCACTGAAGGAGTTGTCGAATTACAAAGATGGTTCGAGAAAACTTAGAGTGATTTTGGAATCATTGAATGTGTAGAGGGAAAGAAGGTTAAGTTTGCTGCTGCAACGTTGCAAGGACCTGCTTTGACTTGGTGGAATGCTAAGGTTGCAACTATGGGTTTGGAGACTGTGAACCAAATGCCTTGTACTGAGATAAAACAGTTGATGACTGTAGAGTTTTGTCCGATAGAAGAAATTCAAAGAATGGATCACAAACTATGGAACTTGAAGGTCAAAGAGTATAACATTGTGGCTTATACTCAGAGGTTCAATGAGTTAGCATTGATGTGTCTGAGAATGGTTAATCCGGAAAGAGTGAAAGTTGATGCTTACATCTGGGGATTGACTGATAACATCAAGGGTGAAGTTACTTCTTCTAAGACTGCTAACTTAAACGAAGCTGTGCGTATGACACATAAGTTAATGGAACAGAAATCGCAAGCTAGAGATGAAAGAACTTTGGAAGGAAATAAGCGAAAGTGGGAGAGCTTTCAAAGTGGAAATAGTAGTGGTAAGGGCAATCATAGGGACAACTCACACCAAACTTTGCAGAATAACCAAAAGCAAGGGAACACGTGAGCCATGGTTACCGCTCCTACTGATGGAAGGGTGTCTTCTGGATCAGTTCCTTTGTGTGAATGATGTTTTACTTACCATGTTGGTCTGTGTACTATCAAGTGTGGAAAGATTGGGCATAAGGCAAGGTATTGTAAGGAGGAAAATGTTGCCACGAGTGCAAATGCACTGCCCATTCTGACTTGTTATGATTGTGGTGAGCAAGGTTATACTAGGAATCGGTGCCCAAGGAAGGTTAAGCAAGAGGAAGTTGGAGAAGTTTGTGGTCGAGATTATGCTATTAAGGATGCTGAGCTAAAGGGTCCGAATGTGGTTACTGGTACGTTTCAGCTCAATAACCTCTATCCTTTTGTTTTATTCGATTTGGGTTCCGATAGGAGTTTTGTGGATACTAGATTTAGTTCCATGCTTAATATCGATCCGGTTAAAATAAGAGCTAGTTATGAGGTAAAGTTAGCTGATGGAAGAGTAGTTAGTAAGAACACTGTTTTGAAAGCTTGCACTTAGAATTTAGTGAACCATATTTTTGAAATCGATCTTATGCCGATTGAGCTTGGTACGTTTGACGTCATAATCGGTATGGATTGGCTTGTAAAGCACGATGCCGTTATCGTCTGTGGCGAGAAAGTTGTTCGTATACCGTACGGAAATAGGATGTTAATAGTCAAAAGTGACAAGGGTGTGTCTCGATTAAAGGTCATATCATGTATCAAAGCCCTTAAGTACGTCAAGCGAGGTTGTCATTTGTTCTTGGCACATGTAACGGAGAAGGAATCAAAGGAGAAACGATTGGAAGACGTGCATGTAATTCGTGACTTTCCTGAGGTGTTTCCTGAGGAGTTGCCAGGACTACCACCGCCGAGGCAAGTAGATTTTCAAATTGATCTAGTATCGGGGGTCTGCACCTGTTGCACGTGCACCGTATAGATTGGCACCGTCTGAGATGAGAGAGTTGTCGGTACAATTGCAAGAGCTGCTGGAGAAAGGATTTATTCGTCTGAGTTCATCACCGTAGGGTGTATTTGGTTTTGTGTGTGAAGCAAGAAGATGGTCTTTTAGAATGGTATAGATTTATACGAGTTGAACAATGTTGACTGTCAAGTAATTCATTATCTCTTCCCGAGAATTGTGATTTATTTTGGACAACTGCAAGGTTCTAGCGTGTATTCTAAGATCGATCTGCGATCAGGATATCACCAGTTACGCATTAAAGAAGAGGACATTCCAATTACTGCATTTAGAACTCGGTATGGTCACTTTGAGTTCCAAGTGATGCCGTTTAGATTGACTAATGCGCCTGCTATGTTTATGGACTTGATGAACCGAGTATGCAAGCCATATCTTGATAAGTTTGTCATTTTGTTCATCGATGATATTTTGGTTTATTCCAAGGACGAAGAAGAGCATGGGAAGCATTTAAAGATTATTTTGGAGCTGCTTAAGACAGAGAGATTGTACGCCAAGTTTTTAAAGTGTGATTTTTGGCTAGATTCGGTACAATTTCTTGGTCATGTGATTGATCGTAGTGGTGTTCATGTTGATCCTACCAAGATCGAAGCCATTAAGAGTTGGGCTGCACTGACGACGCCAACGGAGGTGAGGCAATTTCTTGGATTTCTAAGCCACTGACTAAGTTGACTCAAAAAGATAAGAAATACGAATAAGGAAAAGAAGAAGAGGAAGCTTTTTTAGACACTGAAGCAGAAGTTATGTAGTGCACCGATCTTAGCGTTGCCCGAGGGAATGAAAGATTTCATGGTGTATTATGACGCATCACTTAAAGGTTATGCATCCGTGTTGATGCAAAGAGAGAATGTGATAGCATATGCCTCTAGACAATTGAAAGTCCATGAAGAGAATTACACTACTCACGATTTGAAGTTAGGAGCCGTTGTTTTCGCTCTTAGATTATGGAGACATTATATGTATGGAACGAAGTGTGTGGTTTTCACCGATCACAAAAGCCTACAATATATTTTGAATCAAAAAGAGCTAAACTTGAGACAACGGAGATGGATTGAGTTGTTAAGTGATTATGATTGTGAGATACGGTATCATCCTGGAAAAACGAATGTTGTGGCTGACGTCCTAAGTCGAAAGGAAAGGAATAAGCCATTGCGTGTTCGATCTTTGATGATGACTATTCACAATGATCTACACAAGCAGATTCGTGAAGCTCAGGAGGAAGCAATGAAAAGAGAGAATGTGAAGGTAGAAAATTTAGGGTGATTGATTAAGCAAATATTCGAGTTTCGCCCTGATGGAACACATTGTTTTGGGAATCGTGTTTGGTTATCGTGATTCGGTGGATTAAGGGATTTGGTTATGCATGAGTCGCATAAGTCCAAGTACTCCATCCATTCGGGATCGGACTAGATGTATCAAGATTTGAAGCCATTGTACTGGTGGCCGAATATGAAAGCGGATATTGCCACATATGTTAGTAAGTGTTTGACCTGTGCGAAGGTTAAAGCCGAGCATCAGAAACCATCTGGATTGCTGCAACAACCAGAGATTCCAGTTTGGAAATAGGAAAGGATTACTATGGATTTTGTGAGCGGATTGCCGAGAACGCCGAGTATGTATGATATGATTTGGGTTATTGTCGATCGACTGACCAAATCAGCTCATTTCCTACCAGTGAAGAAAATAGATAGTATGGAGAAGCTCACGCGACTTTACTTGAAGGATATAGTATGTAGGCATGGTGTTCCTGTTTCGATCATTTTAGATCGACATAGCCATTTTACGTCAAGATTCTAGAGATCGCTTCAGGAAGCGTTAGGGACGAATTTGGATATGAGTACCGCTTACCACCCTCAAAACGGATGGTCAAAGTGAGAGGACTATACAAACGCTAAAAGATATGTTGTGTGCATGTGTGATTGACTTTTGAAGTAGTTGGGATCGCCATCTGCCATTGGTCGACTTCTCATACAACAATAGTTATCAAGCGAGCATTAAGGCTGCACCATATGAGGCTTTGTACGGACAAAAGTGCAGATCACCTGTATGCTGGAGTGAGGTTGGGGATAGCCAACTCACCGATCTAGAATTGATATGTGATACGACCGAGAAGATTGTCCAGATTAAGAACCGTTTGTTAGCTGCCTGTAGTCGCCAGAAAAGTTACGCAGATAGGAGAACCAAGCCATTGGAATTTGAAGTCAGTGATATGGTACTACTCAACGTATCGCCATGGAAGGGTGCTGTGCGTTTTGGAAAGCGCGGAAAGCTAAGTCCACATTACATTTGGACATTCAAGATTCTAGCTAGAGTTGGTCCTGTAGCTTATACGTTGGAGTTGCCTGAAGAGTTGAAAGGGATTCATAGTACTTTTCATGTTTCGAATCTTAAGAAATGTTTAGCGGAAGGCGATATTGTTGTTTTGATGGATGAGATTCAACTTGATGATAAGTTGCATATGATCGAAGAGCCAGTGGAAGTTTTTGATAGAGAGGTCAAGCAACTTAAGCAAAGTAGAATACCTATCGTTAAAGTTTGTTGGAATTTGCAAAGAGGTCCAGAATTTACTTGGGAACGTGAGGATCAGATTAAGAAAAAGTACCCTCATCTCTTTACAAGTAAGGATGAAGCAAGGAAAGTGGATAAGTCGAACTGAGCACCGGGACGACACTCCCTAAATGAGGGGAGAATGTAACAACCCGAGTTTCAGGTCAACGTCTATCCCAAGCTAAGATAAATATTTTTGCTACGTAAATAATTATAGTCGTTTATACTATATAAGGTTTGATGAGAATTTTTATTTACAGGGTAATTTCAATCCGCAACTGAGTTTTTCTTTGTTTTTAGAGTCTAAGAAAGTCAGAAAAATTTATATTGTTGCTCAGCGAGCGTAAATATGTTATTTTTGTATTTTCCGATGTTTTCCTAAGTTTTTGTAAAAACTTTATAGGTCGTGTTTTATGAGGTTTAACGTTTTATTAAACATTTTAAAGTAAAATTAGTGGGACGGATTTAAAATAATTATTAACGTGGTGTGACCCGAGTCTTTGACCGATTTTACTTATAAAAGAAACACTTTGTACTAGTTTTAAAAGGATTTGAGGATGGAAGGACTAGAATTGCCAAATTGCCAAACTTCATATCTATAAATACCACACTTATACTTCCATTTCTTTTCTTTATAAAATTTTTACTCCTCCCTCTCCTCTCTTCTTGTTCGAACTGGCCACCCCACAAACACCACTTTTCTGGTCACTTTTTCTGACATGCAATACAATTAAATTATATATTCTTAATCCTTGTTTCAAGAGCTATAAAACCCACTATTAAAACCTCACATGCAATAAGATTTGAAGAAGTTGAATTTTTGGTTGGTTCTTGGTGTTTTCGTGTATAAAGGGGTGTTTAGATTAGTTAGATTGTTGTTATTTTGTAGTTGGTTGATTGAAAAAGGGTTTGATTTGGTTGTTGGGTTGTGTCCGATTTCAAGAACAAGGGGAACCCATAGTTTGATCTTTGTTATAGCATTGTGAGCACTCATTTATGTTTATGTGTTGATTTATTTAGTTATATTGCGTATATTATGATTATTGCTAGATGATTAAAGTGCGGAAATTATTGAAAGTGTGTTTGGTTATTGACTAAAGCTTAATGGTTTTGGTATAATTATATAGACTAGTTAAGCGTATTTTGATAGTCGGATTATGTCGAAAATGTCGTTTTCATAGGTTTTGGGTTGACCATGTTTGACCAGAAAGTTTGACTTGACCGTAGTGAGTCGAAATTTTTTTGAAAGTTATTTTTGATAATGTTAAGTGATAGTGTTCGCCCTAAGCTCCGTTTCGTTAGGTGGGTCATCACGTAACTCTTAATAATGAACGTTTTATGACCGAGTCAAATTTGGGTATTTTTGGGTAAAAAGTCAACTACGAAGTTTGACTTTTGAAAGTCAAACTTGCGTAAACTTTTGAATAAAGTCCATAATGAGCAAAGGGTTGTAATATTAGTTAATTGATAACGAAATATGAAGTTCGGATTATATTATCCTTACTTTCGGTAACTTTCTAAAAACAAAAACTTTATGGAAAATGTCGTAACATTGTTAAGTGTGTCAAAGTGAAATGTTTTGCGTCGCACTTGGAGATGGTTTGTATATGAAGGGTATATCTCGTATTAATAGATTATTTAATATATTTATATATATTTATATTTAGATATATATTGATAATATATATATTATATATAAAGCAAGTTTTTTTTATTATATGATTTATTTTAATTTTATGTCACTTACCGCTATTATATGTATTACATAGGCCGAGGTTTAGGACGTGAAGCTTATTGCGCTTGTTGATTTTGATTGATTTGGATCTTTTTGCTTAAGGTGTAGTCATAGCCTCGCATTTAAATCTTTTATTTATTTTTAAACTCTCAGGGGGGGATGCATGTTTGTTTTATTAAAATCGAAACATATAATTATTGGTGTATGATGGACCCGATTACGAGATGTTTCCGCATAAGTAATTATTTTCGAGATACAAGTCCTTATTATGAACCGTTAATTTCCTTGTGAGGTGACGATAATGCATTAATAGATCTATTGGTTTGATCAACCCAGTCGGGTTTGAATCCTTGTGACCTCCATGTCAACGGTACAGTATGTATTTAGAAAAGTAGTAGGTTATATGACATAAGACTTATTTTAGGGCTCACTACACATATGAAAATGCCATTGTATTGTAAGTTCGGTGTCATGAGCTTATTGCGTGAAGAAAGAAAGTTGCTATACATTGCATTTGTTGCTTTTGTTTTTCCCGAGCAAACTAATTTGTGTTTAAAGATTATTCCTTATTGAGTATGTTAAACTCTATGATTTTCATTAACTTGTTGTTGACGTTTTAAACATGTTTTATCCAGGTAACCAAGGATGAGGCAACGAAGGGTGGAGGGTGTCGTGCGTGTGTATGGATTGTGAAGACTACTTGTATGTTCCTTGTCTTTCAAAAACAATGTCTTAAGTTGTTATAAAACAATGTCTTTATTTTGAAACAATAGTTTTTCAAATGTTGTAATGGTTGTGGTTGCGATTCTGTGGGGCCCTAAACGCGTTTTTAACTCTGATTAATAATGGAACACATGTTTGTAAACGTCTCTTTTGGGTCATTTTCTATTGTCTTGATGAATGGTGCTATTTAGTAACATCTAAATTGCTAATTCCGCTGCGCAATCCAATGTACGTTGGATGAGGGTGTTACACAATGATAGTTGCTCGACAGCTTTACAAAATCAGCCACCTCCTAAAGAAAATGATCCATGGAGTTTTAAGAGTGCTTTGGCCGATCTAGGATCTAGTATTAACATTATGCCATTTTCCACGTTTAAAAAATTACAAATAGGAAATCTTCAACCAACTAATATGATGGTAGAAATGGTTGATATTACTATGAAAGCTCCTAGGGGGATCATAGAAAATGTACTAGTGCAAATCGACAGGTTTATATTTCCAGTAGACTTTGTTATAATGGATATGGTAGAAGAGCCTAATGTACCCTTGATTTTAGGAAGACCTCTTCTAGCAACCGCTCACACACATATAGACGTTTTTAACAAACAAATTTCACTTGGGGTAGGGGAAGAGAGAATTTTGTTTACAATGAATGAACTTGTGGATGACCCTTACATAACTCACGAATTAGTTTATAAGATTGAATTTTCTAGGGAAACTCAAGAAGAAGAGCTCAAACTGCTTCTAGTTAGTAATCCTCAATCATTTTTTACAAAGATACAAGTGCATTCAGTTATCATTAAACCCGAGAGTCCCTTATATGGAGTATTCAAAACACCTAAGTTATCAACTAAACCATATAAGGTAGATAGGGATATTACATCTCCTGAATGGTATGATTTCTGTTTGTTATTTCCCTATCTTATAGCTAATTTACACCTGAATGGTGTCTATTGCTACTTTCACCCACACTTGATCCCAAGTGCGGGGATGGACACCCTGTTACCTAGTAAATAAGGGTGGAGTCAAGCTAGTGACTCGAACAAAAACAAGCGCTTCGTGGGAGGCACCCCATGCCTATCTTTTAATTTATTTTTTGGTTTATTTCATTTCATTCTTGCATATTAGTTGGTTTGCATGTTCCTAACTTGGTTTTGCAGGGTCTAGCAGAAATAGAGCAAAGTTCGAGATTATCTCGACTAGTAAACATATGGTAAAATTGTTGCTGATATAGCGATTACGGCGTAACCAACTTAGTTACGCCGTAAACAAGACCATTACGACGTAAACCCTTAATAGATTACGCTGTAACAAGCTTAATAATTTTTTTAAGGATCATATGATTACGGCGTAACCATGAGGGTTACACCGTAAAACCTTCCTGAAAAACCATAAAACTAGTTTGAAACTTTTACAAAACCGTGTATATTGGTAAATGAACTTTGTGGGTATCTTCTTTAGAAACCCTCACGAGACTTCACTCGTCTACTTGGGCCACCAAGTGGTTTCGAAGGCTTGTTGCATATGCTAAATGCAACCATGATTCCTGCGAAAGTGAGTTAGGATTGTATTTCTTGTATTATTATTCTGTACATTTTGTGCTATTATGCTTTTATCCGGATTTATGCTTTTGGTATTAGTCTTTCTTGCAGCCTTACAGGTAATGCACATGGATTGGTGCAATGATTCTAATCAAGCTACAAGGAAGCATCCCAAACTGGTCTAGTTGGATGCTATACAGTGATGATGAGTTATTGGAGAAATAGATGTTGTTCGAGGTAGCAAACTTGGAGCATGTTGTCTCTTTATCATACCGAGCAAATCCAGGGGAGTCTTTCATTCTAATTCTACTCTTATCTTTAAATTTAATTTCCTTTATGTACAATAAGGACATTGTACAAACCAAGTAGGGGGGGATGGGAGTAGAATTATCACTTAACTAAAATTTGCCTTCGAAATTCTAGTTTTCTTTGAAAAATGGTGCCAATTTTAAAATTTTGACATGTTTTTCTTAACTAAACTAGAATCAATCTTAGCCGGATGCACACCTATCTTATAATTCCATTGTGTGAGGATAAGCCTTTCCGTTTTCCCCTTATACATAAATCCAATAAATATTGAGTGTGTCTGTAGTATAGTGGACTTTAGAACTTGGCATGTACATCATTTCGAGACCTAATTGATTAGCAGGAATAGATGGTTCGAGAAGGCAACATTTAGGAATTCACCCAAATAGCCCATATGTGTATATATGTGTGTTTATCGACCTGTTACACTGACTTGTCGACCTCCGTGATAAACGCTTTTGTTGCACTCATTATTAGTGCAATATACCCTTAGATCACCCTCGTTGAGCCAATCTGTGTTTTCACCCATATTATATGTTTTGTTACACCATTTCACCTTAGCCAACCATGTAGTCTATATTTATCTTTGTGCTGAAATTTCTGGCTACCTAAGTTCATGGTTTAGGGAAATGGTTTGAAGATTGGCACTTACTTTGATGATATATCATTCTGATCATAGAAGACCCCCCCCCCCCGGTATTATCACTTTCGATATTGTTTATCTCAAGTGGGGGGATATGTTATATGTGATGTACAAGAGTATTGTAAACAAAAGAGAAAAACATATGAATAAACTCCTGATGTTGGTTACGTGTTATAAAGCCAACTAAGTAAAAAGGTGGTGCAACTATAAGCCAGCTATTGATTTTGGGGATGGTGCAACTATAAGCCATCCGAAGTATAAAGGTGGTGCAACTATGACCACCTAGTAAAGAATGGGTTAGCATGCTCCGCAAGATCTCATTATTAGCTAACCCATTATAATGATATGATCAGATTTTCGCACTTGAAGACTTGGACTATGGATGAACAATAGCCGGTTATGGATACCTTAGATTATATAGGACTATTTGTTTTGTGTTTTTATCTCAACACCAATTAAATGCGTATCCCAAGCCTATCCTTACCCTTTATATCACCCATTAAACCTGTGTGTGTCACCCATGTTGCCTTTAAGAATGATTTAGATCCTAACTCTAATTGGTGCAGATTTGTGTACTTTCCAAGCTTATGATAGAATACATGATATGACTGTGCAGTTGAGCGATCACCCTAAAAATGAAACACTTAGACTAGTTTGAGATTTGAGTGGATTTTGATCCCCTTTTCGTGAGGTGTTCGGCTTTGATGTTTTCTAGCGTAAGTATTTTATAGATTTATTTCTCCAAGTTAAATTGGGGAAATATTTTTATGAATTATTTTAACTAGTCTACTTGAGGGCTAGTAGAAATCAAGTGGGAGGATATTTGATAACATCAATATTTAATACTTTTTCATATCAAATTCCTGCATTTATTGCCTTGCTTTATATCAATTTCATATGAATTCGGTACTTAATTCATTTATTTTACGAATTCAGGTAATTAAAGGCATTGGAACGGAAAATGGCAAAATATGAGCAGAAATAGTACCAATACTAATTTATTTAGTAGAGGTACTAAAATTTAAAGAAAGGCTACTAAAATTCTACAGGTTGTAGCCTAAGAGCCAAATGAAGAATAGTACCACTACTATATTATTTAGTAGCGGTAATATATATTATTAAAGACTAATGATACAGATATTGGAAGCTTAGAAGACATTACAGCGTAACATCCCACAGGAGTTACGCCGTAATCAATAATTGATTACGAAGAAATCCTGCTGACGAAGCATTACGGCGTAACGTCCAGCAGGAGTCACGCCGTAATCAATTATTATGGAAACAATTATTATGCTGACAAGGAGTTACGACGTAACCTCCCGCATGGATTATGCCGTAATTATTTTTATACTCATTATTGGAAAGCCGCGTAACTCGACGAATTAATTACGCCGTAATTATTTTCGTTACGCCATAAAGTACTAGTCATCCATGGACTATATGTGCTCAAGTTCTATTAAGTTTTGAGGACTAATTAATAAACTATGAAGAACGATGGATGACTAAACTCGCCAAGTACCCAAAGTTCATAATAACTATATATATAGTTCGAATGGAGTAGATAGGATATCATTCAGTTTTGTGGCTTTCTCCTTCTTGCCGACAAGTGAAGACAAAAGGGTTTTATTCCTTTTCTTTGCTACTGTTCGACATTCGGGTATAGGGCGAACCCTTCGGGGTTCGTCACGGGATCCAACTAGAAGATCAGAAGCATTATTTTAGCATGATTTGTACAAGATTCTTCAACTAGTAACGTTTGATTTCAATTAATTATTTATTTGATTTTGGCTCAATTGGTTGATGTTAATATTTGTTGTGCTTAATTATTGCTCTTGTCTCTTAATTTATTATTTATTCTTTGGTTTATTTATTTAATCTTACCGTCTAATCATTGTTTTATTAGATATCTTAATTGCCGGTCATTGATCCTCGAGTTTTGGTAGTGTTGAAAGTGGCTTAGATCCTGTTAGTTCTATCATTAGGTGAACCGTTAAACATGGAATTAGCAAGATACTAGGGTAGATTTATGACCTATCCCTAGTGTAGGAATTAACCAAGTTGCCGCCTCTGTCACATTAAACACTTAAAAAGCGCAAAAACTCTTTCAGAGGGAGTTTATAATCTATCTAGGTTATATACAAGGTCTTTAAGATAGTTGAGAATTAATCACTACAAGCTTAGTTGCCCTGCCCGTGTGATCGTAAGGGAATTGGGATCGCAGAGTAAGTATAGTACAAACCTCAATTACCAAATCGGGTATGTCGATATTAGAACCACTAATAAAACAAGAATTAGACATTGCACTTGAGATCAAGATAATTAAACTCAGGATATTTAATTAGTTAAATGGGTTCATCTTCTTAGTAGTTTTCCACTATACCACTTCCATTGATTGATAAAAACCACTTTAATTCCTCTCATTTATTCTCTTATAATTTAATCTTCTAAACAACTTTGAAAACGTAACAATCATTTAAACGCATATTTAAACCGCCCTTTAGCTCTTAGGACGACCTCGGATTTACCAAAACCACACTACTCACGATCGGGTTCTCTGCCCGTTAGTGCGTTTGTAAAGGTAAATCCAGTTTTATAAATTTAAAACTTGGTAAATAATTATTTAAAACAAAATACGTATCAGTGATAGTTAAATTTCCGGGCATTTTAACCTATGGTGTAAATAGTTAAAGTTTAAGTAAAAACATTTTGACATTCGTTAAAAATACTAGAAAACTTCGGGTCACATCTTAAATAACGAGATTTGACAATTTAAGGACCTGACAAGTGACAAAACGCAACTAGGATCCCCTTTGGATTCCTAGCCATGTCGAGCCCCATAAGGGACAACAAGGCTACATTTTAGTAACCATGTCCCAAGTGGTACCACCCCAAGTTGTCTTATGTATAACAAATTCTCACACACATCTCATTTCATTCCAAACACACACAAAACTTCTCCTTCATTTCTCTCTTGTCTCGTATGGAAACACACACCACATACACACTTTTATTTTTATTTTTGATCAAGAAACATGAAAGTTTGAGTGCTTTCGGGTTGATTCCAATAGGCGTGGGTTCATTAAAACAACGTTCGGGTTGTCTGTTTAGTGTATAATCTCATTTTCAAAACCCTCTTTGTAAGTCATCTATTTCTTAAATATTCTTGTACTTTTAGTAATGTTATGATGCATAGATAATAGTTATACGGTAGTTGTTAAAAATCTAAAGCTAAAAGTTTTGAAATAAATACTAAGGGGTGTTTGTTTGGTTCGACGTGGGTAAAAAGGGAACAAGGAAAGACCATTTTATTATTTTGGACGTGATGGTTGAATAACATTTATATACTAAGTAGCTTAGTTATCATTTAGCTTAAGAATAAGCTTTTGAAAAGCTTATTAAACCTTATTTCGGGACTTATTTAGTTTCGGCTAATAAGGGGATTGTAAGAAAAGTTATTTTGGTTATTACCTATACTTGTCATATTTTTATATCTTATTATGGTAACTAATAGCATATTTAGCTTATTTATAAACTTCTAATAGCTTGTTTTGGAGCCTATATGCTCACGACATGAAGAGGGAAGACCAAGGGGGTACTTTTGGTCATTTACCTCTTTCGCCATATTTTTGTAGCTTGTGGTTGTAGCTTATTTTGGTAACTAATTATTTGCGTATTTTCGAAACTAGCATGTCTTGTTTTGAGCTTATTAAACCCATGGCCCAATAAGGCCCAATAAGTCATGGCTTATTGTGGATCTTACTGTGGTCTGACTTATTTTTATGGCTTTTGGTTATAGCATATTTTGATATTTAAGAACTTGTGTAGCTTAACGGCTTAATAATAAGCTACGGATAGCTTATTATGGGCTCAAAAAGGCCACGGGCCAATAAGCTAAGCCCAAACCATGGCTTAGTCTTGGTCCATGAACCTTGGCTTTTGTGAATTTTTTGTTGGACTTATTTTCCTAAATGGGCTTGATAATGGGCCCAAAATGGATTTTTTAACTAATTAACCATATTTTGGATTACTAATGGGCCTCAAGGCCCAATAAGCTAAAACTAGTTATTTTGAAGGCTAAAAGCAGACTTTCAATAACGATTAATCTTACATTATATATAAGTGGATGTCATAATGATGACTCACCAACATACTCGCCACATCATTATTAAAGAATTCTCACATCAGCAACATCTCAATCCACATAAGCATATGCGAATTCCACATAGGCAAATACTTATACACGTCATCATCATGCATTCCACATATGCAGATTATATGCCAACTTGGCATTAAACGAGACATTAATATTAAAAAGATATGCACATAATGGGATTCGAACCCGGGTCTGTGAACTCATACTTCGCATGTGCTACCACTACACCACAATGGTATTTGTTGACATTTATAAGAAAACAAAATACATAACCAATTAAATTAAAAACCGATTTTCAATTCTATTCAAAAAATTAAATTCTATACATTGAAAACATTCCTACTTACAATAACAAACGCATTTCAATTTATCTCTGTACATTTCTCAACACATTAAATTCGCTATATTTAAACCATTCCAAATTAAATTTAAAAAATTCAACCCATTCAATACTATACTTAAAATAAAATAAAAACGTTTGTGATGTAATCCTTGTAATGATTCCTAATTAGGATAATATTTATCTATATCATCTTTAAATATATAATCCCTACAACTATTTTTAACAAAGTTGAAACAAAATATATAACCATTATATTCAAATCAAATGACTGTAAAAATACCCATTTCAAAACAGTCATTTGATATCGGGAAAATTATGGTAAGTAAAGTAGCTTCCTCCATACTTCCATAAATTTAGCAACAAATCAATAACTGAATCAAATCAAATTAATAGCTACATATTTTACTGCAAATCAGTAACCGAATATCAATCTACTTCAAATCAATGGAATTTCATAAATTAAAAAATATTGTTCTTCTCTAAATCGAAGTTCATAATCGAAATTCATAATGTCTGTCCATCCATTCAAAATTCAAAACACCTACCAAGGCTTGAAATCGATTTCATTCACAAAACAAAATCATTTCCATTATCATAAAACTAAATAAATGCTTAGAACTACAATTACCTCAAAAACCACACTCAAAATCAATAATCCTTCATTTTCCCCAAATCATGTTTAACAACTTCATTAATCGATGGTTGAGTGCATATGAAATTCATATGTTTGTATTTATTAAGGTATGTTTGAACTTTAATTCAAGCTTTAATTACTATATGCATTCGATTAATTAAACCTTTATATATGATTTCCAGTATGAGTTCTTACTTTGATTTCGATTTAAGAGATTTTTTTATGCATCTGAGGCATGGTTTGAGACAACTGAGGTAACCATGGTTTGGGGCAACTAAGGTAATCGATTTACTTGGATTTTGATTAATTATCATATGCATTTATATTTTCTAATTTTACCATAAAACATCTATGGATTCTTGATTATTGTTTGAGGTTTAGGAGGTTAAAGCAGCGTATTTGACCTTATTATACTGGCAATCGGTGCTGCTATTGATCCTAATAAGGTTTTCTTTTACATTCAAATTTGTATTAGTTAATAATGTATGGCATTCTACTGATATACTATTTTTTACTTGGATCTTTATTTTTTTGTTTAAAATAAGGGATTCCACTATGTTTCCCACGACTACTTCATGTTAGAGAGGACAATGGTCCATAACAAGCTACATCTTCACACCATGTGAGAAACAATGCATATTCATTTCATGTTCTCAACATATGCATTAATTACACCAATAATTTTATGATGCTCTATTCATATTTTCTTTATGTCATTAATTTCAAAGTTGCATACATGTATAATGCTCAGAAGCATACCCAAAGTAACAATCAAGATGATGACGAGGATGAATGATAACACATGCAGATGTTATGACAAGCAGGTTTTCTATAATTTGTTCAAGTAGGCAATGGAGACTACTTATTTCTTGTCATTGCAATTTATTTAAATACAGAAAAGTTAATGTTGTACTTTTTCAAGGCTATAGTGTTAATGATGAAGCTACGGTGTTAAGGATGGAAATATTGCAGGCCTAATGTGAAGCACTGTTATTGGTATGATCATTTAAAATGCAATGCCAAACATCACCATATCTTACTCAACCTATTGTGAGTAAAATCAACAACTTGCCATGTCAAACAGGTCATTACTTGCGTTATATGATGTTACTATTTTAGTCTAATAACGATATCTAGTCTATAGGTTATGATTGAATTAATTCTGGTGTTTATGTATTTACACTTGAGACCTTTATTATTGTTTCGGGTGTTTCCACACAATTAAAAACTAGAGGTTAATGTAGTAAGAAAATCTAGAGGCTAATGTAGTAATTGATGGTGTCATGGTGCAAAGATTACTATTTAATGTATAATGTCACAGGGTGATTTATATATATTTTTGACGTTCCATGTATAATTTTGACATATACTCATATTATACAATCTGAAACCTACTTTTTCATTGCGTTGCAGCTACCTAAGACGACAATCCAACTTTGAAGCCTTACAGCCAGCAATAAGGTACTAATATAGTGAGTAACTGTTTAAGTATAGGTTTTTGAAAATCGGTAACTTAGTTTATAGTCTCTAACTTTTGATCCTGATAAAAGTGCATCTTTTTGCGGATTTTGTAAGATTGGATCAAGATGTATTATCACCACTTGCAAGAAAGAAATAGTTGTACACATATAAAACTATGGATTCTGCAAACAAATAAAGACACCCACATAAGAAACCCACATAAGAGTTCCCATAAAGCTAATATATTCAGCTATAAATTAAGCCGGTTCATAATGAAGTAATCACTCTTTGTTCTTATTTATGCACAATGTCCATGAAATGCTCTGACGTATCTCTTAAATTTCACAGATTGGTCCAAATGTTTCCATATCTACCAATGCACGGGTAGGAGCTGGTGTAAGGCTGATCAATTGTATCATTCTTGATGATGTTGAAATCAAGGTATAATAGTGTAGCGTTGTAAGTTTACACAAGCCCCCAGAATGATTGTATCACTTATGTAACTTAACATAAAATAATCTATGATTTTAGGAAAATGCTTTAAATAATGCAGGCGTGTCTTTATAATTAATTTTCTTTAGCCTCGTGAACCAATGATTCCATCTGCTATATTTTAAGTTGCAGTAGAAATAAATATGTGAAAATGAAAGCTTAAATTAATAATAACATATGTTTTAGTATATATACTTTGACCATTCATTGCGTTCTTGTGTTATGCATATTAGTAAAGCAACAAATTAGATGTTTCCTACTAGGTTAAGTTTACAATTGTAAAAGCCACACAAGAAGATGCCAAGACCTTGCTGTTTTCGGTAGATTGAACTACCTATTGAAACTGTACACTCGAGGAGGACTCGGGTCGGAAGAGTTCGAAAAACCCATAACACACATCTATAAAACTCGGTAGATTAGATACTAATAAAATTCGCAAGCTGCAAACTTGCGTACTCACAACATCGGAGATACCTTCCTCACTCGGCAATTCAATCCAAAAACAACTGATAGTAAGACCCCCGAAAAATTCGAAGTCGTAACCCCAACTCAGCGTAGACTTACCTCTCGAGTATCTTACTTATTCGAATTCTCCAAAAGTCGAGGTACGACGGGTTATACCGCCCCCCTAGGAGTACACATCGTCGCACACTCATAGACAATCCGTCCGTTCGATACGGGACATCGATGAACATCGCAAAAAAAAAGTTAAAATCTTCCGCCAAGTGCACCTAGAGCAATCCTCCAATGGTATTTTATTTTTGTTTCTTGTATAGTTCCATGATTGTGTTCATATGCATTTATTTATGGTTTCTACTTTTTGTTTTTTCCTCAAACTTATTCCGAGTGAATTTTCTATGTTTCGTTTGATCATGTTGGATGCTTACTTTATTATAGGATATTTCTATTGTTTCAGATTGCTTGCACTACCGATCTTTTGACCAATTCAGGATGTAATTGTGCTTAGTAATCCAGGAGCATTGGCCCACCCACATCCAACTGAAAATGCATCTGCAACTTACCTTTGCCCCTAATTTTCAGTTATCGTCATATCCGGTATACATTAAGATACCATAACAGCTATCATTATTTTCAAGTTTATTACAAATTTTTTAAGCTCAATAACAAAGGTTGATGTGTATATTATCAAGAATTTGTCATTTTGAAATACACGTAGAGTAAATCTTGGAATGACCTGAAAGACAGACCATCTTATATTGGTAGACATGACTATTGGTGCTCCACAGGTAGGTTCTTTCTTTCTGTTTGTATTTTTATCAAAAGCTTCTGCTTGAATATATAAATAGATTTTGTAGTTAACAAAAAAAATTGAATCTGCCTCCCAATATATACAATATGGATGTTCTCTTTTGTAGGAGATTGCTCTTTGATGACGGAAAAGGTGTTGCAAAGGCATTAAATGAAACAAGTTGTGTTGGTGACGACTTTAGAGGATTAGCTATAAGCATTCTCTTTATAAAAGATAAGTTAAAAATTTAAAGCTTTTCTAAAGTAGGGTCTAAATGTTGTGGAACTTGTATAACACAGGTCCAAGGGTAATAATATATTAGAATCAATCGGCTGGGAGTGGGTTCCAAGTTCCTATGGTTAGTAAATCATTACGCCAATTCTTTGAGCCTTCACTGAGCAGGTGATATAAAATTTCATTTTTGTTGTGGTGCTAAGAATCTTTAAATAAGTGTTTGATTAAAGAGGTAGCAATTTGACTTGTTTACTTATGAATGGGTCAGTTTGACTTATGTTATATCTCAAACCGGTCAGTTTGAAAGTTTAAGTGAACTGGGAATGTTAGTTGATTGACAATCACCTAGAGTTAACTTTATATGTCGATATATACAACCTCCTACGGACATGGTATGTTGATATTTGTTAATATACAAATACAAATGACGACCAATTAAAAAATTGTACATATTAGTTATCGTTACACATAAGTGTATCACTCATTGATAGTATACTGTTTGAATAATAATTGATCAACATTTTATATTCCTTCATGTGTTTGACAGGGAAAAGAAGTCGGGACACCATGTCACATACACGTACATCTACTGAATATTCTTCATTGCAGTGGTGGCCATGTGTAGAAAGCAAGTCTTCTCTGGAAAGTACCATCACACATAGTTTAGTACCAGGTAGTTTGACTCCTGTTCAATGTGATGACATCTAAAGCAACCCGTTGTGATAGATTTGTAAACCTGTTTTGAATCGGTTAATGATGGTGAGTCAAATGGAATCAATAGATTGATATTTTGATTTTCTTTTTTCCGTTGATAATATATTTGATCATATACATGCTTGGAAGTGGTGTTGTTGAGAGATTTGTAAAAGCTGGAATAAGGTGCATAGGAAGCAACCATGACAAGTAAGTGGTATTTGGATCATTTGGATTCTACATAGGATATGTTTTGTATGAATGAACCCCTTACAAATATTACAAAACCTGTTTGTTTACAAAAAAAATCGCCCACTTACTTTTTACAGCTTGGCATTATATATATTTCTTTGATCTCATGTTGGCTTGCAGGTTGATCACATAATTCAAGTGGTGCATGGTTCTTCATTACCACTTATTAAAGGAATCGTTGATAATAATCCCCAACTTGCTACATTTAGCAAGCTCCTAATCATTAATCAGAAGCTAAAAATGGAATAGAATATGGAATTGACCTTGATGCATCTGATAAAACACAACTGCCATTTGTATTTTGGAAAATCTAATAAAACACATTTGCCATTTGAATTTGGATATTGTATATTTGTATTAAAGTAGTAATTTTGATTTATGCCCATTAGTGAAAGTAGGGAATTGAGTACATCGTATGGTCACATGAGTTATTCGGCCAACACTAAATCCCTTGCTGAAACTTAAGGAGATGGAATTGCTAAGGTAATTATGTGCTTGAAACAAATTCTAGAGTAATTCTCATGAATTTCATTTCCCTTGTTATGGTAAGGTTACTCATTTGTGATCTTAATGGAGCTAATTACAGGTAGAAATTTCTTAGAAGAAACCCAACCAGAAGACCATATGGAATTGACCTTAATATGTTGTTGCCTTAAATGGTTATGAAGTGGAAGCAAAAGAGCTTAATAGCCGGTTTGATCTAAACCATCCAGTCAATCATGTTTGGTGACCGGTGGTGTGCTAAAAACACACAGTCAAGTTAGATGGAACATACATGATGATAAAGGCCCTTTCAAGTTATTTGTAATGCTTCGGTTGCCATTTGTTCCAAAATTTTAGAAAACCATTTGTTATTGCGAATACTTTAATAAAATTTATTTTCTTATACCAGATGAAGATTCATTTTTTTTCGTTATTAATGTAGTCAACAAATAATTTTGTAAATTTATAATTAATTTAACCTTACTTAACTTTTTGTTAACGATAATCACAAGTCAAGCCCGCCCATCGGGCGGGCTTTGCAACTAGTACTTATATATATATTTGGATAGTTAAATGATCATTGGAAGAAAATGCGTCTTAATAAATAACGCGAAATGCGAATTTTGGTCGTTTTGTCGGAATTGATTTATTTAAGAAAAAGTGTTGAAAAATAAGGTTTAAAAACCTTGTAAACATCTTATAAACGAACGGGTCATGCCAAAATTTCATAACAATATTATACTTAGAATATTTAAAAAAATATATAATTTCTTAGAAGTTCGACAAAAGGACGAAACAAATAAAATATTATTATTTTAATAAACCGACTAAAAGACAAAAATATATTTTATAATTTTATAAATTATAAAACTGCTATTATTTAATGTAACTAAAACATGTCACTTTTCACAAATTATGCAATTAAACTAAGCAACTTAAGACTGTCGGAACATATCTATTAATAACTATTATCTAAGTCTAGATATTTTTCTCGTCTAATTTCCTAAATACTATAAGTGTATATTATCTAACATACATACTTTAACATATTTTCATCGAGTCTAAGTCGCCAATCATCACGCAACCAATAACATTAAAAGTGACTGACAACGCACATTTTGACTACTATGCATCAATTCTAATCATACATTTAAAAACACATTTCTAAAACGGACAATTAACTGGAGTATGTCGAGTCTGGACGCTGTTGCACACAATTGTTTGATCATATCCTCAGCTACTTATCACTTTTCTTAATGGTGAGTTCTCGTAGCCCCACTTTTTTAAAACTTTTTTCCGTTGGGGGAAAATGATACTCAAAACTTATTTTAACTTATTTTAATACTGTGCAAAACCTTTTATTTCTTTTTGGACAATGCTATGTGCCTATGTTTTGCCTATATGAATGCTATGTGAACATTATATGAATGCTATGTGAACACTATATGAATGCTATGCGAATACTATGAGATCTATCTATGCAAAGTTCCAATGTGAATTTCTGCCCTACACTATTCAGCCGACTGTGTAGCTCTAGCTGGTAGGCGATAGGTCCGGAGGACTATAAGCGCGCAGGCATTCTATTGTTTGGTTGAATTGGGTTGGATACCCTAGTATGATATGTTGATGTGTTGATGATTTAAATAATGTTATATGCATTCCGCTTTCATATTGCACAATTGTCCACTAATTAAAATTCATGCACAACAAACGGGTTTACTTCTAAACCTACGAGCTCACCAACATAATGTTGACCTTTTCGAGTATCATTTTCAGGTGAAGCGAATGCTCGTTAAGCTCAAGATAGAATGCCTTAGTGACCTAAGCTACCCCTTGAGGGATCATTGTTAAAGGATTGCATTTGAGACTTGTTTTTGGTGGATGTTCTTAGATTATTATAGACTCGTTTTGCCCCTATGTTGAGAGTTGGATTGTAATAAATTTGAAACTATGTGATGTGTTCATCGACTATTTTGACACAAGTTTTCATACTTGTCGTCGGAGGATATCGTGACACTTATGATATGCATCTTTAGATTTCTCTATATTGTATCATGTGTTATGACGATTCATTCTCCGTCACGCCTCGTGATTTCGCCATTGCAGGGTGTGACATCACCATTAAGGTCAAGTGAGTCCACAAGTTTTAAGAAATCCTTAAGGTGTTGATTTGGATCCTCGGACCGAAGTCCGTGGAATGAGCATCCGTTTTGCACCAACCGGATGGTGTCAGATCGAAGAGGCACCACATTGTTCCCATCGGGGACCTTAATGGTGTTTCGGTAGCCCTTGTGGCTAGGTTTGGAATAATCTCCTAAGGTACGTCACGGATTTTCATTTTCCATTGAGGTTAACGAAAAGATTTACAAAACAAAGGGCACAAAGAAAAGATAGACTACAAGAAAGCTAATGATAAGAAAATAAAATCTCACTCGAAAGGATTCAAGCGAGTAGACATAAGCTAAATAAAATCCGAAACCTATACTATTCCCCGGCAGCAACGCCGAAAACTTTGGTGAGGTTGTGAAACTCCACTAAGTTTTATAACTCCCTAGGTAGTGTACCTAACCGTTGTAGTGTAGTATAGGCAAGACTTGGGGGTTTTTATCGTTCTCTAGGGGAATAGCCTGTAAAGGTTCGAACTAGCTATAACTAAAGTCTACGGGATTGAAAGAAGAATATATTTGTATTTTTACATTTTAATGAAAGCAGATAAAATCTTAGGTTTGAAGGAGGTTTGTTTTAAACTAATTATATAATAATTAAACTAAATCTAATGTGGAGAATCCGTATGATAAAAAAGAAGTGTTTACTTAATCATGCATGATCCTTAGTATGCTTCTTCTAACTCTATTGCCTTGTCACACTTGAGATGTATGTGTAAGTATTTTCGAGAAGCATGATGAATTATACGAAAACACCGTCTACGTGACACCTCGCTAGGTAGACGCACAAGTAAGGTACTACGAAGACTGTTACAAGGCCCCTAGGTAGATAGACCTGCATTAAAATACTTAAAAGGGATCATCCATAGATGGGTAAGGTAGTATGAAGACTATTACCGATGAAATCTGTTAATACAAATAATGTCTAAAAACGTTATTTATATTTTTCGACCTCTCGATGTTTTGATAATAACAAAATGTAAAAACGTTTACGATAAACATAAACATTTATAAATTACTAACCGTAAAATTCTATTTCTAAGATTAATCACTTAAGGTATGGATAAACAAATCATTAAACATGATTAGTGATTAAGAAAATATTTTTCTTAAACCTTACATTTCTAAAAAAAGTGTTTTTATAAAAATATAAAAATAAAATATTTATTTATAAAAGAAATGTATTATTAAAATAATAAATTTAAAACCAGATTTTCCCCCCCAAAATGGAAGGTTCTAAAACAGATAACACCTTCCTCACAAAAAGACAAAAAAAGGAACATAGTCTACAGCGGCCCCCTTATAGGCCTGGCGGCCCCCTAGTATATTTGGGACCGCCGGGACTGCCGCCAGCACAACGGCTCTTTTTGTCTCCTATAAATACTGGGCCACCCTATCTGAAAAACAGAACCTCTTGCCACGAATTTTCTCTTCTCTCTTCTTTCTTTCTTTCTAAAACACATATCTTAATCACTAACATACCTTGATCTTGTTTTTTCAAGTGATTAATTCTTTCTTCCTCCCTTCTTCTTCTAATCAAGTGCAAGAGAAGACAAGTCGTATTCTTCACATTACAAAATGTATATTAAGTGAATCTCCTTCTTCCTTCTCAAGATCACAAGTCTTTATTATATTAACTTTGTGTTGTTGTGTAAATTGGATTGTGTGTAGATCCAATTGTGTAAATTATGTATTTGTGATTTGGATTGTGTGTCAATCCAAGAGTATATATCTTGTAAGTGTGTAAAGACTTAGTGAAGTCTTAGATTGGTTCTAGCTAAGATTAGGACTCAACATCTAGCTTAGTATCGAAAAAGAAAGTAAGCGACGTGTAAATGGTTGTCTCCGCCTAAAGGGAGCTTGTTGACATAGTGAAATCTCGAGTGGAGTACTCGGGGAGTAGAGTAGGAACGAAGAGGTGCTTCGTAGCCGAACCACTATAAATCTTGGTGTCTTGGTTTGATCGTTTCTTTCTCTATCTCTCTGATATGTGTGGAAACACATATCCTTTTTATATCAAAAATGTCCCATAAAAGACAAAATTATGCTTAAAATGCTTGTATATTGCTTGTTTTGTCTTTGTGATTGTGTAGGTACGGATATTGCAAAAATCACAAGAAAACGGTCAAAGCCGGACAAACACGGACACGAGAATGGAAAAGAGTGTACAAGAGCCGGGAAAATGCTATCAAAGGTCAACCAAAGTCAACCACCAAATGACAAAAAAAGCAAAATCCCCAAAACAGCCCTTGAAATATACCAAATTGCAAAAATAATCCCTAAACCCTAACGGTGTTAACTCTTTTTATTATAAGAGTTAACACCCGTTACCTTTTTATATAACCAAGCCCGAGCCCAAAACCTTACCCCGGCCCAAAACCCTTTATAAGCCCAAAGTCAAACCCCGGGTCAAAAGAAAAGTCAAACTTCCCCTTTTATAAAAGTAAAACGCGGGAAAAGGAGTTACCACTATTCACCTTCTTCCCCGTTTTACCTCGAGCTCAAAACAAAGGGTAAAATCAAATTGAGGACGTGGCCATGAAATTCAAGTGATAAAGGACACCTTGGCAGAGTTAAACGTCACATGATGCTCTCATTGGCCAATTCCCAAAAGGAAGGACACGCGTACAATGAAGGAAACACACCAAGGACTAGTATTTTGCACTAAAAGACTTGAAAAAGAAGCACAATGGCTCTGACACACGGAATGCCACGTTGGCAATCCGTGTGCTCACCAAAGTGATCCAAAGGCTCAAAGATAGAGATCCAATGATTGGCAAGATTCAAGGGCAGGGATTTATGGGAGCATCTAACAAACTCCAGGATCCTAGAAGCTTTTCTGAAGACTATATAAAGCCTCTCACAATCACACACACGATATCGAGTTTTAGCTTTTAAAATTTTAGCTTATGTAATTTTTTTTAGCTTTTAAACTTTAGCTTTTGTAATTTTTAAATTCAGTTATTGTAATTCAGTTTTAAAATCTTGTAATCAATTTTCAAGTTAATGAAATTTAGTGTTCTTTTATTCAATCTATCATAAGCTCTTGTAATCTTCAAATGTTGTCAGTCACTATTCCAAATACATTTTTTTAAAGTTTTCTTAAGTAGCTTTTGTAATCATTTTACTTAAAATGTAATTTTTCTTATTAAAAAGTTTTTGTAATCTTCATTTCCAAGTATTGTAATCTGTTCTCTATTAATGAAATCATTTTTCACTTTTACTTAATATTGTTTCACTATTAAGCTTTTACAAATCCTCATACTCATGATTACTGTTTCACAAGCTCTCATAAGCTCCTTATAAGCTCTTTGAGTCTCTAAGCTCAAATTGAGCTCAAATAAATCAACTAATCTGTTTAAACACATAAAATGATAAGCTTAACTTGGAAGAGCTTATGGAACCCCTACCAGCTTATCCTAGGATAAGCTGGAGCTTGTAGACAGCTCATTTGAGCTTATTGAGCCTTTGTTTAGCTAAGACATCTTGTAAGTTACTATTTCCATTTCTGTCTTAATTTTTAGCTTATCATTTTCTTAATCTGCTTATACTCTTGCTTATTTGAGCTTAATTCTATTTCATTATGCTTATTAAGTAGATTAGATTATCTGTTTTCATATTATGTAGCTTAGATCTTATAATTTGTCACTTTGTCTTTAAAAATCATAAAAATAAGTAGCTTAGTTAATAGCTTATTGTTCTGCTTATTTGTTAGCTTAAATTTGATCATTAGGTTCAATTATAGCTTGTAGTCATCTGGTAATTGCAAATCTAGCTTTAGATTTCTTTTTCATAAGCTTAATTGGATTTAAAATGGTTAAAGGGGTGTTTGGGTCAGCAGCACTAACCATATATTAGTGCTGTTTTTGTCTTTTTTGTCTTTTGTGTTTATTTTAAATCTCAAATTTAGGTTAGTTCAAGCTATTTTTATAAGTTAGATTTGTGTTAGCTAAGTTTTCAATAGTTAGCATCATAAAAGCTCAAATCTGTCTAGTTTTAATTGCATTATTAGCGTATTTCAGTTTTAGCTTGTGTCTTTGCTTAATTTGCATCTAGGCTTGAGTTAAAAGAGTGTAGAAGTCATTTAAAATAG
>BQNB010069851.1:4835-29335 GCA_026074375.1 Tanacetum coccineum
GACTCTCTTTATGTTCATAGGATTCCTCACAAACACATGTAGTACAATGTTAAAAACATTTTATGACGACTTCAAGCAACCAGAGACACCCCGTTAGACATCAGTAACCAAAAATAACATAAACCAAACACCCCTTTAAGCAGTATCCAAGCACCTCTTCATACGACAATATAGATAAACAACAAGACCAAACACCCCTTTAGAAAAAAATACGGCAGCTATAAAGTTTTTAAAGATATACCTCTTTCTTAGTTTGTGCAACAACGACTTGCATAGTGGTTGTAGCTCTGGCACTTCAAGAGTCCCCCACAACTCAAAGCCACCTTCAAACAAACAGTGCGAGTGTTTGTCATAATGGACCACATGTAAGTATTTGTCATTATCAGTTTAATGCATGTTTTATGTGCCGCATTTGATTTATGACAACGTGTAACCATTACCTGAGTTGCTCCATTTATCTTGTACTCAAATTTCTCGGGCCATAGTTCATAAAAATCCTGCAAATTACATGAGCAGAATCATAATGACCATTTTATTCTCAGTTCATGATTTTTAATTAACTCTTTTAATAGGACTATAGAATCTGCACAACTCTATTTGACATTTTATGTTCATTTTTGGTCATTTAGGCTCGTTTTATTAGGTAAAAGGTATGTGTAATTAAGCACATACCAATTTCCGTGCTTAATTTTCTATCTTTCTTTAGAGCAAATCCTGCTGATATTTTCACCTGTGTTACAGATCATACTTATCAGAGCTAGTTGATTGAAGAAAGAGATGGCAGACAAGGAAACAAAATCAACTATGAGAGAATTCACGACTAATGACCGAGCAAATTACTATTCAGGGATTACAAGCATTACGGTTAATGGAAAGAACACCTATGAGCTGAAAGGAAAATTCCTCGATGATTTGCACAAGAATGCCTTTAGTGGAAGTAAAGGAGAAGACGCGGTCGAGCATGTTGAATACTTCCTCAGAATTGTTGACCCAATTGATTTACCCTATGTAAATCAGGATAAACTTAGAGTTGTTGTTTTCCCAATCTCAATGGTTGGTGATGCATGGAAATGGTTTGATTAGATTAAATGATCGATTGATATTTGGGTTGATTTACCTACTAAATTTTTTGGAAAATACTACCCGCCTTCTCGCACTGGAAGAGTTAAGACACCCATGAGAAAGTAGGACCCCACTAACTAAAAGTTTGAAAATTGGTTGGCCTCAAAGTTTGTGAACTATAAAACAATGGATATATTCACTAAAGGAGCTTTGTGGGATTATTAGAAATTGGGAAGTGATGAAATTGAGCCAACTGATGAAAAATTTCTCAATCTTAAAGAATATCGGGTTAGAGGTGATGATGAGGTTGAACTCACCGATGAAGAATCCTCCAATTCTGATGATGAAGATGAAGAATCGAGACTAATATATTTGACTTCGAGACACCTTTGTGTAGGGCCTTCAAGGAGTTTAATTATCTTTTGTAAATTGATCCAGATGTGGTTACTAAAGATATTGATGGATTTAAGACTTATGAAGAATATAAGAATAATTGGATATATGAGTGGAATAAAGATGTGCCATGAAAGGAACCAACCCTGGTTAAACATCATTGTAAGCTATTTAACTATAAAAGTGGGTGTTCGGAGTGGCCTACTAGAAAGATGATGGATATTGTAACAGAGGGAACTTGCTTATTGGAAACATACTCCGTTACCAAGATTTAGAATGGTATGAAGCTTTAAAGGATGGCAAACTCAAAGAAGAAGCTTTAAAGAATAAAGCCATCATGGAAGGAATGATTGGCGAAGATGACGAATCTAGTAATGAAGGTTGGAGAAGATGGGGAAACTTTAACAATACCAACCGTGATAATGAAAGAAGTGAGAACGTGATGAAAAAAGAAGATGAAGAAAGATATGATGTGTTTGATGATCATGAGCCGTCAATTTGCAATATAGGAAGATTCGAGATGATCAAGTATTCATTCAGAGATGGCGAAGAGTATGTGGCTATTAAAGAAAATGAATATGATGATTTAACGAATACAAGAATGGAAGCAATCCACGCATATCAAGAAATCTTTCGCATGATGGACGGAGGATGGATGGTGACGCGTACCGAGTGAATGAAGCTGGAGAAAAAGTCTAACTTAAATACTTTGTTGTAAACAAAAGTGCTTCCCGGGTGACAACCCGGATTGTTATTTATTTTTATCCAGTCTGTCTTCCCAAACATCAATACGACGTATCCGCTCCATACCATATGGCTTATTGTCCTTTATTTTTATGCACTTTAAACATTATTGTCAGTTCTGTCAATACGGCGTATTTATGTACATGATACGGTGTATTCACCAGATTGACCCGTATTTAGATACTTTTTACAGGTCTCTATATGGCGTATTCCAGTTTATGGATACGGCGTATTGATTTTATGTACAGTTTATTTAGCTTATTTAAATTAACCGTAGATACATGAGATAGGATTTTGCTTGTTTTTTCTATATTTTGCACATGACCTCGCTGAAAAGAAATCGACGAATATTGGTGAAGGATCTACGATCTGGAAATCTTGAAGTGTTGGAATCTTGAAACCTCAAGACGGCTGTTCAACACGGAATTCTTGCTCAATAAATCAACAATGGAGAATCTACCAAGCAAAATATCAAGGGAGTTTCTCTTTCTAATTCTTTTAATTCCCGTTTTTAATATTTTATCTATACAACAAGGACGGTGTATAATTCAAGTTGGGGGATGGGAATTAGAATGTTTACTTGTCATATTTTTTACTGAAATGCTTAAATTATGCTCAAATAAAGTTTTTTTAAGCATACTTTTATGAAATTACTTGATACATAACTCGCACTCAATAACCCTTATTAGATATTATGTGTGCTGGTGATGTTGTAGACTTTAGAACTTGGCTTGGTATATCTATTCCAGACCACAATAATGAGTACTATGGATTTAGATGGAGTAATGTGTTTAAAATGATAAATTTTTAGGATTACACCAAAAAAAGCCTATACATGTTGTTTTATTAACTAACTACACTGGTTAGTTAACCCTTGTATAAACTCTTTGTTTACTCTCATCTTAAGAGTAAGATACCCCTAGAACAACCCGTAGAGCCAATCCTGTACGAATTACACCAACTATTTATTTTGTTACACCTTTACACCATAGCCTACCCTGTTAGATTAAGTTTATTTACAGTTTCTAGTTGCTTAAAGTGTAAAGTATGTATTTCCCGAGTCTTGTATCAATTTTCTATCTTTAGTACGGTTGGGAAGAAATTTGCACATTGCAAATGGGAATGTATTTTTACTACCAACACAATTATTGGTACGTCCGAAGAATGAAGAATTATCAAAGAAATTATCCGAAGTTATTATCATCGTGAAGATAGTGAAATTACACCGAGTTTCATAGTCAGCACATGTTAAAAAAATAAAAAAATTAGAAAAATCGCAACACAAAAGAGAAGGAAAGTTTGAAGATAATCGTTTCACATTACCGAAAGAATTATACGAAGGATCGATTATACGTTGATACGTCTTAGAAGTCAACGATGTAAAGTTTTTTATAAAGTGGTAGATATCGCCACTTATCTTGTAAAGTATGTAAAGTATGGGATATAAAGGAAGTTGACCGTTACGGGAACGCCAACTTTGGTTGTTGTTTTTGATCTATGATCAAGACGTCTGTAAATAGTTGTGTCTTTGCCATGGTAAACGGTCAGGAAAAAGTGTCTAGCAACTTGTATCTTAGACTTAATCTATTTGCTTCATAATTTTTATTTAACAACAATTTATTTCCCTTTTCTAATTATTAACCATAGGTTTTACGTGAATGAGGATCTGTACGAGCATGCATGTCTATTCTGTCGTTACGGGCATGTATGCATGTCTCAGCTGCCTTGTTGGTTTGTTACTTTTGGTGAAAGTTAGAAGATCACTACCCTATATCATTCTTCATCCTAACCCTTGGTTAAACTTGAATGAAGATGTGATAAAACACACATGTCTATTCCATTTTTATGGCTATGTATGTGTGCTTCAGCTACCTTGTTGGTGTGGTACTTTTGGTGAAAGATTGTAGAATGATCAACCCTAAACCTTATAATAAAAACCCATTTTACTCCTTAGCTCTAGTGGTGGAGATGTGTATCCTTGCCAGGCCTACGATAGAATACTCGTTACGACCAAGCAATTGAGCGAATTAGTTATATGTTACCACATAGATTAGTTGAGTGATTTGAGTGTTTTTATCTTCCTATTTCTTGAGGTGTTTGGTTATGTACTTGTAATAGATCAAATAAATGCTTAATGGAAAAATCCTTAGGGATACATTTTCATAAACTTCTAAAGGCTACTTGAGGACAAGTAGGATTCAAGTGGAGAGATATTTGATGACATCAAATAACGTCACTTTTATAGCATGATTTATCCCATGTAATTAATCCATTTTTTTTAATTATCGTAAAGAATTGTTACTTAATCGTTTATATTTGAGAATTGCAGTAATTATAGGGTACTTGGTGAAAGTTAACTAAAAGAAACGCATTCTGGAGCTTAAACTAAGAAATATAAAGATTACTCAGTTCGTCGTATCCATCAAGGAAGATATGGCGTATCTGTGTTCACCAAAGACCACGAAGGAAACAAGACCAATAAGCTGTATCCAGAAGAAGGCAATACGCCGAATTCAAGATATAGAATGTAAAGATTCTGGAAGATATCAATCGTAGTCCCTACTCCAAGAAACCCCTAATACCCCGTATCGACGTCTTTCGATACGCCGTATCGACCTTTTTCCAGACCCTATAAATAGAAAACTTAAAAAAGCAGAAGTGGTCGAGCAACGCAATTAATTCCATAGAAGACAACGTGTAATTTCTTATACTTTTGTAATCGTTCAGTTTTTGGTATCATTCGTTAACTCGGTTAGTTTACCTTGGCTAAATTATTACTTTTGTATTAATTATGACCTTTGAAGGCTAATACCTTTAGGTATTAGCCATTATTATGAAGATCTTAATGTTTGGTTTGTTTATCTCGATTTCTTAATTTATCGTTTAATGCTTGTTTATGTTTATCAATATACATGTTTACGTGCTTTTGTATGTGACCCGTCATTCAACCGGATCTAGTGATATGGACCAAGTAATCTAGATGTCGGGTATGCTATCATATAGTGATTTATACATCTAGACGAATAGGATCACAAATAACGACCATATATTACCTTTAGTTAGTGTAGCTTAAGTTGGGACCCGACACAGTGACCCTTGGATTCAATGGTACGTCTCTTACTTAATGGCAAAGACTTACGGTTAGTGGAACTTACTAGTGTAGAATTTCATTTAAGCCGTTAAGTGAGGTAATAGTCTCTATGAGCTAGGTTTAACTAAAATTACATTTGCTTTAACACTAGATAGATTCTAATCAGCAAATAAAGATGCTTTTATGCTGGTTATGGTTAAATTGTGAAAAAATCTTCGTGTCTAGCGTTAAGGAAGAAGTACCGCCTTAATCTTAAGAATGATATGCCACTCCGAGTATAAAGAAATCATTTTGCACTAATTAAACAACCCAACGTTCTTATCGGTTAATAATTGGTTAATATAGTTTTCTCTAATATTTTTTGGCTCAACCGCTCTTTTATCTTCTGTTAATTTGCTTGCGTGTGTTTTAATGTCTTGAATTGGTTTTAGTCACCATAAAACCCGTGCCAGTCCCCCATTATCCATTAGATTTAGGACTAACGTAGGTTTAACATAGGTTTAACGTAGATTAGACAAACTTAGATTAGAAAACCAAAGTATTATAATTTGGAAAGTGTTTCCTCGTATTGTGTCGACACCTCTACTTTACCACGAAATCACCCATCGATTTGCCCGTTAAAGTGTTTGTTTTGGGGTTATAAAGTCGGGCAAACTATAATATATTTATTGCTTGAATCAGTAAATTAAAACACACAATGAACTATCATGGTGTTACCCGATACTTATTAAAATGTGTCCGATATTATTATTCATCGGGATCCCTTTCCGGATCTAAAGACGGTTTGTTCCATGCTTACTTCGACGGAAATGCGTTTGAAATCGCGAACTCAAGCTACATATGTTGATTCTACTTCATCGTCACCTATGGTTTTGTTGGCTAACTCCAATGCTAGTTCTCGGCGTTCTACTCCATCTACGGAAAACGTACACAAGTCTTGCTTCAACTTTAATAAAGGCTCTTGTCGTTTTGGTGAGTATTGCATGTTTCTTCATAATGGAGTTCATGGTAATTCTTCTTTGTTGTCAAGTCATGGCTCTAACTGTTCCATCATCATCAAACTTGACACATAATAAAATCATAACCTTACAAGGACTTTTGGCTAAACTAGGGACAAATGGGAATACCACTGTGCAAAATAATATCGAACCTAATATCCCTGTGCAAATTAACTAGTTATAACACCCGTGCACGCACGAGATTTTTTCTAAAATTTCTAGTTATGTGTTATCAATTGATAAAAAACAACTTAAACTTGTTTTAAACGGTTTTATTTGCTGAATTAAAAAAAATCTTATTCAAAGGAATATATTCAATTCTCATTTATTATTTCATCTGTTTTATATAGATAATAATAATTTGGATTAAAAATTATATTTCATTATTAAAGCAAAATGTCATGCTTCGAGACAACATCTACTCCTCTCGTATTTTAAGACAATTATTATGGCCATTGCGACTATCAAAAGACCATTTTCTTTTGTTACGGGTAATGTTATAGAAGAAAAAAGAATGGAGATTTTAGACCATGTAAACATATAATGTATTTTTACCAAAAAAAAAACTAATAGTGTATTACAGGTCTCTGGGAATATTTAAGTTAGTGCTCAAGATAAGCATATTCTAATGTCTAGCTAAAAACATGTATGATTATTACTTTGGTACGCCCCAAACGCCGGATACATTACAAAAGAATTTGAATACATGTTTTGAAATTACAAACTATCCAATCTCTTGAAATGATATGTCATATGTACATTCATTGAAAATACTAAACCCTTAATCTTATGCTCCTATCAACCCGCTTACAGTAGTAGAACAATAACACCCAGTACCAAGATTATAACAAAACATTACAAAATTTATTATTTTAACACTTCACAATATCATGTACCAAGACCCCACTGACGGACACAGAAATTGATCATAGGGATGCACTTCCAAAAAAAATTGAGGGTATCCACTTGGTATTAAATTATCAAAAATTTAAATTTAAAACACATAATTTACACTACGGATGCTTTTCGAAGGGTTGTATGCCCACCTCCGCCAAGACCGGTAAAATTGATATATTAATAAGTAAACAACCACCGTGTCACATATAACATACATATACTAAACTTAACAGAGTTGTCCACATGTTATTGTTTTAGCACTTACAATGATGGTCACAATTGAAAAAAGTAGGGTTATAAATATTTAATCTATACTCGTACTTTTTTCCATCGGAGAGGTTTTTTATTATGAAATCATGCTACGTTGGTAAAAAGCATGAGAAACTCTTTATAATTAAATGTCCGCCGGTAGAAATCCGCACAAATAACAATGTGTAAAATTACCTTATTACTTCAATTTTTTGATTCGTCTCTCCGTCTTCATCTATTGCCAATACGAACTCATCCTACGCCGAAAGCACAATATTAATACATTTGTTAGTTAGTCTTCACAAATCTTTTATTTTGACTAAAGGAATCTACTATATCAAACATCAAATAGATACTAAGCTTCATGGTAATAAGTGGTCAAACTGGCAAATACTGTGAATTCGGTCTTCAATGAAAATAGGTCAATCAAAATGAAATTCGTCCGAGTGTAATTTTAAAGGAAAAAATATGATACAGGTGATACTTTAAAAAGACAAGAATATCATATTATCAGTAGAATTAATGAACTTTGTAAACCAGAGTGAAAACTAATAGGTCAAAAGATCTCATTAACATGGGTCAAAACAGGCTGTGTCGGGTTGGGTTGATCTGAAAAGCAATTTTCCATTTTTATGTTTTGTACATATAAGTAATGCACTAATCATGAGAAGAAAATAAAAATACAACTACAATAACTACAAATTGAATATTCGAATAGAGTGATTTAGGAAGTTGTATGCTTTAGAACATAATTTGAATGAATTTTAATTTTTTGATGTTATTCTTTTAGCCAACCCATTTCATATAATACCCAACCCAAATCTACCCATTCAGAAGTGAAGCGGATGAAATGTCACCTCTAATAGCAATTCCTTCTTTGTTTGCACATCTTTGAGTTTCCTGTAACAAAAAAAGAAAAAAATCAAACGTCTTTAAGATACAAACAACACTTCACCATGGCAGCAACTGAGCTTAGAATAAAGACTCACAAGTGAAAATGAGACTTGCAAGTAAAAATTGAAATAGAAACAAAGATGGATGGATGTAACCTTAGAGAGCCATGGCTGTACACATGGAGCTCAACTGAAATTGGCCAATTATCCATTAAAAATTCACTTGAAAGATGCTATGTTGTTGAAGCTCATTCAGAACTCGAAATGTCTCTTAGAACATTGTTTCAAGTAAAAAATTGTCCAATATGATTGTTTTAGCCACAGTCCCATATGCAATGGATTCACCCATGGGTTGTCTTGGATCCATTGTCTTGGTCTGAGCCTTATCAGCATCAAATTGTTGGCGAGACATTATCAGTTTTAAACATACGACCTCAAACCATCAACCTGTGATGATTTGCCTAAAAACATCGTCCTTGAATCTTTAAACTTAAATCATCAACTTTGGATGATTGAGAAACATAATTGACATCGTATCTTCGGCCTCGAAACAATACTCACAAACTTGATCACAGTCTCCCACGTCCCTATATGTTAAAGACAAACCTGTTAAAAACCCACACAATTAATAAAACAGAATCATGCCAAATGAATTAGAAGTAGATTATATATACGCATAACAGACCTTGTGAAGATGTTTGACCACCGGAATTCTGAGCATTACTGAAGCATTGGCGTCGAGGCCCCTCCGAAGAGGAGACTGTGCCAATGACGCCATGATCATCAGCAGGAACATTTTGGACGGAGAGTTGGTCGATATCAAGATCGGAGTGGTGGAGATGGCACGATTGGTGAAGCATCAGCAGCAACGGTGACCGCACATTTGAAGAAACATTATCGTCCTCTCCTGCATTAGAAGAAAAAGGAAGAGGCAGATATTGTAAAGATTCTGCACATGGAGCAGCAACTTCCATTCTTGGAGCAAAAGAAGAGCCACTTGAAAGGGCATCAAATTCCGGGCCAGCCTTAGATCTCTTAGCTAATATATTGTTCCTATCCTCATTTTTTAGGCGTGACTGCATAACATTCTCATTATAAGATAAGGAATTTGGTGGCTGATCATTTAGACAACATTCATTTTTTCTCTTTGTCTGGTACCTTCTAAACCATTTTTGTCTAAATAACATATTATATTACTATTGAAATAATATGATGCATGCAATCATATTTGTCTCGCAATGGATCACCATCATGGTGATATGCTCTTAGAAGTGTGACTGCTACAAATTAACCCTTAATAAATAGCACAATTAATTTTAATAGAACCTAAGTTATCAAAAGGGTGAATGATAACAACAAACTAACCAAAGGGGATTAAATCACTGCTTAATTACTTCATACGCACAAATTATTTGTTAACAACTTTATTCACGTGTTCAAGATAATATATCTTCATTACTTCACTGGAAAAATAATAACTAAACATAAACCAATCAAGGTGGTTAAAGTCATATAATGGTACTAAACTAAGACACACCAAAATAAACTTAAATCTCTTTTGTGATAAGTGTATTGCTTCTTTGTTGCATGACTGGTACTGTAGTACATATAATAAAAGCAATCTTATTTCTACAGAATTTGGGTGTAGTGTCAATAGTTGGCAATTCGCATACCGAAATTAGAAGAATTAAGGGGCCGTTTCTTGATCAAACGCGACTTCAATACTGTTAGCAACTCTCCTCTCTGCAATCATTTATGTATACGCCTGAAATAAAACAAATGATAAGAGATTTCGGTCTAGAATCCAGTAGCCACATCGCGTATTTGAGCAGAATATTAAATGTCTTACTGTATGATCCTTAATTATGTCCTCGTAGTAAAGGATGATATGTCGTCAGCTTGTTAATGTTGTATTGATTGAGGGCTTGTAACTTGCTAGAATTTTAGCCTTAGGATATTTTAGTAAGATGAAGTCTACGAATGCATGCATAGACCCTAAAAGACAAACACAAACCTCGTCAGGGAGTGCACATGGGATTTATGCTTGCCATTTAGTGGCTTAGCACTTTGGTCGTTAGCATTAGCAAGTATTGATATTCTTCTACGAAGAAGATTTCGTCTGAAAAGGAAGATCATTGAAACTCCCTTCGTATTGAAGTAATCCAAATATCCGATTAGAGAAGTACATGATCTCAACAGTTGAAATATAATTATGTTTTTGGCTCTTGTTATTTTTTTGTTGAAAAGGGTGAATTAAATATTAAACATCAAACGATATACAATGAGAATATTATGAGATTGGACATGCCCAACCCATGCTGTATATAACAAACAAGAAAATACAGAATCCAAAATTACAACACATCCGATATCTGACAAAGTCTAAAAATTCTCTAACAACAAAGAACTCTGACACTAGCTTCCTTTGTCTACTAAATTCACCCAATTCACCTACCAGACCGTGACTACATTTCCAAACAACAATGTCTTAGAGGAAAATAACAATAGGCATCATCATGAGACTTATAGCTCCAATTCTCATCCAAAAGGGGCTATACTCAATCTGACTACATTTACCGATAAACCTCAAACCTGAGAATGCACTAGCAGCTACATCCTCACTAGAACAACTCAAGATAAGAGAAAAATCAGGCATCATCAGCTGAGGAACACACACCCTAAAGGAGATTCCCAACCTATCCTCCTGTAGTGGCATAAAGCACGGACCAAGTAGTTTCATGTTTCACAACTCACTATTCCTTACTAGTCATGCCACCCTACCGGTTCATCTACCCTCCTAAGTAAAAATACCTTCCTTATGAATGGTTAAGAAAATCAGTCACAGAAATGAGAACCCTCATTTCATCCCTTATACTAAGGCCAAATGAAAATAAAGGACTTCATATCCATGAGGATTACAAACCATTCAATGTACAAGGCCATTTACCTAGATGAACTTAAAGGAAATTCTTTAGTTACCATTAAGGTATGGTAAACTAATAATCCATTCATGACAATAGTCAAAGATGACAGCTATGCAATATCGAACTTATGCATAAAGCACATTCCCAAACACTCCTTTAGGAACCTTTTTCCATTATAATTGCAAGAATCAGCTTTCCATTTTTAAGTACTAGCTTTCATATTTTAGCTACCATTACAACAACTCTTGAGTTCTTCACATTCAGGTTCATGAACATATCATTCTTGTACTTTAGGATATTCTTTACCAGGCCTCATCCTTGAAAATTCTTTTATTCCTTTCAATCTATATAGAGTACACAGTTGTAGATAGAATTATCTTGTTTACTATCTGCCATATGTTATGTAGGTTTCGATCACCCTACAACCTGGATGTTAGATCGCGAAATAAACATGTGAAGAACTTCAACACACAACTGCAGCTATATCTTGACAGAATAACAAGAACGAGCACAAGGATATAAACCCTAATCGAATGTTAGTATTGAAAGAATGAAGTGTACAAGACCCCTCCCCGCTCACCTCCTTTTATAGAGATGAAGGGGGAGAACAAACCCTAAGTCGGTCATGGGCTAGGTTTGGGACACAAGTTAACCCACAACCCTTTATTTTGATTTAACACTTGACTACCCTGTATTTTTGCTAAAATAAAGACAAATATCCTAACAATTTCCACCTTAGGCTTTATATTAGCCTACACCAACATTCAGCAACTCCAAGCAATGTTGTAACTTGAGTCCAGGTACCACCTTCGTCAAGGAATTCGTAGCATTATGTTTCGTAACCACCTTCAGAACTTTATCCGTCTTTGCTTCCAAGACCTTTCTGTTATAGTGATAACGCACATTGATATGCTTAGTCCTTTCATGAAAAACATGATTCCGCGATAAGTGAATCGCGCCCTGATTATCACCATTAACTGCCACAGTGTTAAGCTCTATGCCCAACTCTTCTAAGAGTCCCCTTAACCAAATAGATTCCTTCATAGCCTCCATAAGGGCCATATAATCCGCCTATGTAGTTGAAAAAGCCACCACATGTTGTAGCGTTGTCTTCCAGCTTACAACACATCCTTGTATTAAAAATGCGTAACTAGTGATAGACCTACCTTTATCCGGATCTTTGGCATAGTATGAATTAATAAAACCTGTAACGTCCACATGGTTGCCACGATTTGTCCCATACACGAATCCCACGTTTGCAGTGCCCCGCAAATATTTCAAAATCCACTTCACTGCTTCCCAATGATTTTTACCCGGATTCACCAAATATCTGCTAACTACATTTATCGCATATGCTATGTCTGGCCTCATGCACACCATCCAGTATATTAAGCTCCCAACCGTATTTGCATACGACACCTTACTCATCCGTTCAACATCACAATCCCTAACTGGGAAATCCTTTAACGACCGCTTGAAGTGCCCACCCAATCGCATGTGAACTGATTTCCCATTGTCTATTCTAAAATTATTTAGAATTTTAGAAACCTACCCAAATTGTGACATCCTCAAAATCTTGCGACTCCGATCCCTGACGATCTCTATACCACGTATCTTCTTTGCTTCCCCGAGCTCCTTCGTGTCAAACTCCTTTTTAAGCAAAGACTTGGTAGACCCAATCTCAGCCTTGCTCTTACAAGCAATCAACATACTGTCTATATATAACAACATATAGATATACTCACCTGGTGCATAACTCATGTAATATACGCAGTTGTCGTAATTGCTACGCTTGAACCCATTGCTTAGTATGAACTCATCGAACCTCCTATACCATTTCCTAGGTGACTGCTTCAAACCATTAAGAGATTTCTTTAACAAGCATACCTTGTTACCTTGTTCATATCCTGGTGGTTGCCTCTTGTAGATCACTTCTTCAAGATTTCCAAATAAAATTGTCGTATTTACATCAAGCTGCTCCAACTCATAATCTTTACATGCAGTCAATGCAAGTATAACTCGAATAGATGTGTGTCAAACTACCGGAGAAAATTCTTTATTGTAATCAATAATCTACAAGCCACCAACCTTGCCTTGTACCTAGGCTTTTGAGCACCTTCAATCCCTTCCTTTATCTTAAATAGCCATTTGCAGCTCACTAGCTTTTGCCCAGCTGGATGATCTACTAACTCCCAGGTCTTGTTCTTTCTCAAAGAATCTATCTCTTCTTTCATAGCAGCTTTCTACTTAGAACTATCTTCACAAGCAACTGCCTCTTGGTATGTCAATGGTTCATGAGTATCTTCTTCCTCTGCTGCAACAAACGTGTAAGCAGCCATATTACTCTCATCTCTAAATCTCAAAGGTTTTGTTCTTGTCCTTCGCTCTCTATCTCAAGCTAACTCATAATCTATGAGAACTGGTGTCTGATCAGTTTCTTGATACCCTACGTCTTCATCATCACCATCTTCCTGATCTGTGTGATCTTCCTCAGGCTTATAATTATTTAACCTCTCTAGTTCCACCTCAACATGTAATTCCTCAACAGACTTATCAGCACCTACACCAGAATCCTTCAACGTGTCTTTGTACATGACACCTACATTGAAGACCACATTCGTGCTAGTGACTATTTTAGGTGATTCATTATCAAGCCTATATAGTCTTTACCCCTTCACACCCTCAGGATACCCTAAAAGAATGCATTTTACCGCTCTCGGCCCGAGCTTACCTTGTTTATCATGTGAATATGCGACACAACTAAAAATCCTCAACATCCCATAATCACTTGGATGTCCCGACCACATCTTCATAGGTGTCTTTTTCTCAATCGCTCTCGATGGTGACCTATTGTAAGATATCTGGCCGTACATGTCGCTTCTGCCCAGAAGTTCCTGGGCAATGCAGACTGAATTAATAAATAGTGCACCTTATCCATGAGAGTTCTATTCATACATTCTGCTAACCCATTCTATTGCGGCGTCCCGACAACTGTCAAATGTCTAGCAATCCCACTCTCAATGCATAGCTTACAAAACTCAAGACCATTATCCGTCCTTAGCTTTTTAACCGTCCTCGCAGTCTGATTCTCTACTACATGCTTCCACTCTTAAAACTTTCAAAATGCTTCGTGTTTGAACCTGAGGATATAAACCCATACCCTCCTGGAATAATCATCAACAATAGATAAGAAATACCTCTTACCTCCTAATGATTCCACCTGAGACAGACCCCATAAGTCTAAATGAACATAGTCTATCACTCCCTGAGTAGTGTACCTTCCTACACCGAAACTGACTTGATGTGACTTTCCAATAACACAATTCTCAAAAAAATTAAGCTTACCTAGACTTTTCTTACCAAACAGCCCCTGCTTTTCTAGCACATGTAGTCCCGCCTCGCTAATATGTCCCAGTCTTTTATGCCAAACCTGCGCAAGACTATCTTTTTCTTTAACACTAGCATTAAGCTCACCTGCCATTGCATGGCCATCCAAAGAGTATACACAATTATCCCTTCGTATTCCAGATAAAACAACCCTGAAACCATTAACTACCTTGACTTTGCCTGACTGCAATTTTAAAGTAAATCCCTCTTTTTCAATAGTTCCTAGCGATATCAAGTTTCTTTTCAATTCAAGAATATACATGACATTGTGTAACACAAAACTTGACCCATCTCTCAGTTGTAACCTCTGATCTTACACTCCTTGTTGTCACCCGACTATACACCGCCCCTATCACATTCTAGAAAATCAAAAAGTATATCTAACCTGGGTGTCATGTGGTATGAACATTTTGAATCCATGATCCAATCTAGGAGAGCCTGTACGCTCATCACCATCACCACCTCAGAATCGTCATAAGTCAAACCACTAGAGCTTGGTTGCTCATATTTCTTGACGGAACCTGTTGACTTTTTGCGATTATTCTTCGGATAGTTTCACTTTAAGTGATCCTCAGATTGGTAAATATAGCACCCGAGTCTTCCACCTCGAGACTTCGATCTTGACTTTCCCCATGACTGACGTAAATCCTTACGATCAGTTTTTCCCCTTACATATAACCTTTCACCGTCATCCCCCTTCGCCTTAGACCTTTCTTTAATTTCCTTTAAATTTAGTGTGGCCATCACGTCCTCCAAATTCAAAGCTTCTTGTCCATAGAACAAAAGTGTTGTATTATGCGGGTAAAGAAGTAAGTAATAATAAAGCAAGATCTTCATCCTTGAATTTTACCTCAATATTTTCTAAATGAAGAACGATTTTGTTGAACTCATCTATATGCTCAGAAATCTTTCATCCAGCCGGAGTGTAGAATGTATACAACTTCTTTTTCAGGTACAACTTGTTGGCCAATGACTTTGTCATGTATAAAGTCTTGAGCTTTGACTGTCATCCTGAAATTATGGCGCCATCATTTGTGACGGTCACATCATCGGACCTCGATATCATCAACCAAAATCTGAAATCCAAAATGATTACTATACTTGTAGTTCATGACTCCTGATTCATAAGGGGAAACTACTTGACTCATAAGGGGAAACTACTCATATCGTTGCTTGTTCTTTGACAGGAAAAGAATTAATATTGGTTGTGAAATTACCTTATCATTTGACAAATGAAAAATTACGATTAGTGGATTTAGAATTAAAGGGCTCAAATATGAATAATAAAAAGGTGATCATTTCTGTATCTAATACACCTCAAAGAGAACAATGGTTAATACGTAATCGAAGATGTGGAGTTGATAAAGTTTAGTTTTTATAAAAGCACTATGCATAAAAAATAAACTTCCACCAATACCATTAGCAATAACATTTATCAACGATTTCCCTCTTTTCCTGGAAATCCCAATCTCGGTTTCCCTGGAATCCCGATTTGCCTTTTTTGGAAATGTTATTTTCTTCTAGGCCGCCTGCAAAGAAATTACATATTAGCTTTATATGTTCAAATACAAAAATCTATACGAGCTAAAAAGAAAATACATCGTTATGCTAAGTTTAAGGCAATTAATTAGACTCTCTTTATGTTCATAGGATTCCTCACAAACACATGTAGTACAATGTTAAAAACATTTTATGACGACTTCAAGCAACCACAAACACCCCGTTAGACATCAATAACCAAAAATAACATAAACCAAACACCCCTTTAAGCAGCATCCAAGCACCTCTTCATACGACAATATAGATAAACAGCAAGACCAAACACCCCATTAGAAAAAAAATACGGCAGCTATAAAGTTTTTAAAGATATACCTCTTGCTTAGTTTGTGCAACAACGACTTGCATAGTGGTTGTAGCTCTCGCTCTTCAAAAGTCCCCCACAACTCAAAGCCACCTTCAAACAAACAGTGCGAGTGTTTGTCATAATGGACAACGTGTAAGTATTTGTCATTATCAGTTTAATGCATGTTTTATGTGCCGCATTTGATTTATGACAACATGTAACCATTACCAGAGTTGCTCCATTTGTCTTGTACTCAAATTTCTCGGGCCATAGTTCATAAAAATCCTGCAAATTACATGAGCAGAATCATAATGACCATTTTATTCTCAGTTCATGATTTTTAATTAACTCTTTTAATAGGACTATAGAATCTGCACAACTCTATTTGACATTTTATGTTCATTTTTGGTCATTTAGGCTCGTTTTATTAGGTAAAAGGTATGTGTAATTAAGCACATACCAATTTCCGTGCTTAATTTTCTATCTTTCTTTAGAGCAAATCCTGCCGATATTTTCACTTGTGTTACAGATCATACTTATCAGAGCTAGTTGATTGAAGAAAGAGATGGCAGACAAGGAAACAAAATCAACTATGAGTGAATTCACGACTAATGACCGAGCAAATTACTATTCAGGGATTACAGGCATTATGGTTAATGGAAAGAACGCCTACGAGCTAAAAGGAAAATTCCTTGATGATTTGCACAAGAATGCCTTTAGTGAAGTAAAGGAGAAGACGCGGTCGAGCATGTTGAATACTTCCTCAGAATTGTTGACCCAATTGATTTACCCTATGATAAAGTAGAACCCCACTAACTAAAAGTTTGAAAATTGGTTGGCCTCAAAGTTTGTGAACTATAAATTAATGGATATATTCACTAAAGGAGCTTTGCGGGATTATTAGAAATTGGGAAGTGATGAAATTGAGCCAATTGATGAAAAATTTGTCAATCTTAAAGAATATCGGGTTAGAGGTGATGATGAGGTTGAACTCACCGATGAAGAATCCTCCAATTCTGATGATGAAGATGAAGAATCGAGACTAATATATTTGACTTTGAGACACCTTTGTGTAGGGCCTTTAAGGAGTTTAATTATCCTTTGCAAATTGATCGAGATGTACTTACTAAAGATATTGAAGGATTTAAGACTTATGAAGAATATAAGAATAATTGGATATATGAGTGGAATAAAGATGTGCCATGGGTGCATGAAAGACCATTAACGAAGAATGGAGTATGGAAGGAACCAACCCCGGTTAAACATCATTGTAAGCCATTTAACTATAAAAGTGGGTGTTCAGAGTGGCCTACTTGTAGCTGGAAAGATGATGGATATTGTAACAGAGGGAACTTGCCCGGAGACTACATTATTGAAAACATACTCCGTTACCAAGATTTAGAATGGTATGAAGCTTTGAAGGATGGCAAACTCAAAGAAGAAGCTTTAAAGAATAAAGCCATCATAGAAGGAATGATTGGCGAAGATGACGAATCTAGTGATGAAGGTTGGAGAAGATGGGGAAACTTTGACAATACCAACCATGATAATGAAGGAAGTGAGAACGTGATGAAAAAAGAAGATGAAGAAAGATCTGATGTGTTTGATGATCATGAACTGTCAATTTGCAATATAAGAAGATTCGAGATGATCAAGTATTCATTCAGAGATGGCGAAGAGTATGTGGCTATTAAAGAAAATGAATACGATGATTTAACGAATACAAGAATGGAAGCAATCCACGCATATCAAGAAATCTTTCGCATGATGGACGGAGGATGGATGGTGACGCGCACCGAGTGAAAGAAGCTGGAGAAAAAGTCTAACTTAAATACTTTTTTATCCAGTCTGTCTTCCCAGACATCAATACGGCGTATCCGCTCCATACCATATGGCTTATTGACTGTCTGGACGTTATCAGTCCTTTATTTTATGCACTTTAAACATTATTGTCAGTTCTGTCAATACGGCGTATATATGTACATGATACGGTGTATTCACCAGACTGACCCGTATTTAGATACTTTTTACAGGTCTCTATATGGCCTATTCCAGTTTATGGATACGGCGTATTGATTTCCTGTATAGTTTATTTAGCTTATTTAAATTAACCGTAGATACATGAGATAGGATTTTGCATGTTTTTCCTATATTTTGCACAGGACCTCGCTGAAAAGAAATCGACGAATATTGGTGAAGGATTTACGATCTGGAAATCTTGAAGTGTTGGAATCTAGAAACCTCAAGACGGCTGTTCAACACGGAATTCTTGCTCATTAAATCAACAATGGATAATCTACCAAGCAAAATATCAAGGGAGTTTCTCTTTCTAATTCTTTTAATTCCCGTTTTTAATATTTTATCTATACAACGGAGGACGTTGTATAATTCAAGTTGGGGGATGGGAATTAGAATGTTTACTTATCATATTTTTTACTAAAATGCTTAAATTATGCTCAAATAAAGTTTTTTAAGCATACTTTTATGAAATTACTTGATACATAACTCGCACACAATAACCCTTATTAGATATTGTGAGGATTTAACTTTATCCATTTCTAAACGTTTACCCAAATTCCACAAAAATATGAGTGTGCCGGTGATGTTGTACACTTTAGAACTTGGCTTGGTATATCTATTCCAGACCACAATAATGAGTACTATGGATTTAGATGGAGTAATGTGTTTAAAATGATAAATTTTTAGGATTACACCAAAAAAAGCCTATACATGTTGTTTTATTAACTAACTACACTGGTTAGTTAACCCTTGTATAAACTCTTTGTTTACTCTCATCATAAGAGTATGATACCCCTAGAACAACCCGTAGAGCCAATCCTGTATGAATTACACCAACTATTTGTTTCGTTACACCTTTACACCATAGCCTACCCTGTTAGATTAAGTTTATTTACAGTTGCTAGTTGCTTAAAGTGTAAAATATGTATTTCCCGGGTCTTGTGTCAATTTTCTATCTTTAGTACGGTTGGGAAGAAATTTGCACATTGCAAATGGGAATGTATAAATTAGTCAAAACTCATGTATTTTTACTACCAACACAATTATTGGTACGTCCGAAGAATGAAGAATTATCGAAGAAATTATCCGAAGTTATTATCATCGTGAAGATAGTGAAATTACACCGAGTTTCATAGTCAGCACATGTTAAAAAAAATAAAAAAATTAGAAAAATCGCAACAAAAAAGAGAAGGAAAGTTTGAAGATAATCGTTTCACATTACCGAAGGAATTATACGAAGGATCGATTATTCGTTGATACGTCTTAGAAGTCAACGATGTAAAGTTTTGTATAAAGTGGTAGATATCGCCACTTGTCTTGTAAAGTATGGGATGTAAAGGAAGTTGACCGTTACGCGAACGCCAACTTTGGTTGTTGTTTTTGATCTATGATCAAGACGTCTGTAAATAGTTGTGTCTTTATCATGGTAAACGGTCAGGAAAAAGTGTCTAGCAACTTGTATCTTAGACTTAATCTATTTGCTTCGTAATTTTTATTTAACAACAATTTATTTCCCTTTTCTAATTATTAACCATGGGTTTTACGCGAATGAGGATCTGTACGAGCATGCATGTCTATTCTGTCGTTACGGGCATGTATGCATGTCTCAGCTGCCTTGTTGGTTTGTTACTATTGGTGAAAGTTAGAAGATCACTATCCTATATCATTCTTCATCCTAACCCTTGGTTAAACTCGAATGAGGATGTGATAAAACACACATGTCTATTCCATTGTTACGGCTATGTATGTGTGCTTCAGCTGCCTTGTTGGTGTGGTACTTTTGGTGAAAGATTGTAGAATGATCAACCCTAAGCCTTATAATAAAAACCCATTTTACCTTTTATAAACTTGTTACTCCTTAGCTCTGGTGGTGGAGATGTGTATCCTTGCCAAGCCTATGATAGAATACTCGTCACGACCAAGCAATTGAGCGAATTAGTTATATGTTACCACATAGATTAGTTGAGTGATTTGAGTATTTTCATCTTCCTATTTTGTGAGGTGTTTGGTTATGTACTTGTAATAGATCAAATAAATGCTTAATGGAAAAATCTTTAGGGATACATTTTCATAAACTTCTAAAGGCTACTTGAGGACAAGTAGGATTCAAGTGGGGGGATATTTGATGACATCAAATAACGTCACTTTTATAGCATGATTTATCCCATGTAATTAACCCATTTTTTATAATTATTGCAAAGAATTGTTACTTAATCGTTTATATTTGAGAATTGCTGTAATTATGAGGTACTTGGTGAAAGTTAACTAAAAGGCACGTATTTTGGAGCTTAAACTAAGAAATATAAAGATTACTGATTCTGAAGACCAGTACGCCGTATCCATCAAGGAAGATACGGCGTATCTGTGTTCACCAAAGACCACGAAGGAAACAAGACCAATAAGCCGTATCCAGAAGAAGGCAATACGCCGTATTCAAGATATAGAATGTAAAGATTCTGGAAGATATCAACCGTGGTCCCTACTCCAAGAAACCCCTAATACGCCGTATCGACGTCTTTCGATACGCCGTATCGACCTTTTTCCAGACCCTATAAATAGAAAACTCAAAAAAGCAGAAGAGGTCGAGCAACGCAATTAATTCCATAGAAGACAACGTGTAATTTCTTATACTTTTGTAATCGTTCAGTTTTTGGTATCATTCGTTAACTCGGTTAGTTTACCTTGGGTAAATTATTACTTTTTTATTAATTATGACCTTTGAAGGCTAATACCTTTAGGTATTAGCAATTATTATGAAGATCTTAATATTTGGTTTGTTTATCTCGATTTCTTAATTTATCGTTTAATGCTTGTTTATGTTTATCAATATACTTGTTTACGTGCTTTTGTATGCGACCCGTCATTCAACCGGATCTAGTGATACAGACCAAGTAATCTAGATGTCGGGATGGCTCTCCATATAGTGATTAATACATCTAGACGAATAGGATCACAAATAACGACCTATCATTACCTTTAGATTAGTGAGCTTAGTTGGACCGACACGTGACCCTTGGGATCAATGAGTACGTTCTTACTTAATTGGCAAAGACTTGGTTAGTGGACTACTAGTGTAGGAATTGCCATTAAGCAGTAAGTGGGTAAAGTCTCTATGAGCTAGGTTTAACAAAATTACCTTTGCTTTAATCCCTAAGATAGATTATAATCAGCAAATAAGGATGCTTTATGCGGATGCGTTTAATTGTGACAAAAATCTACGTGTCTAGGTTTAAGAAAGAAGTATCGCCTTAATCTTAAGAATGATATGCTGCCTAGAGATAAGAAATCATTGCACTAAATAAACAAACCAACGTTCTTATCGGATTAATAATGGTTAATACAGTTTTCTTATATTTGGCTCAACCGCTCTTTTATCTTCTGTTAATTTGCTTGCGTGTGTTTTAATGTCTTGAATTGGTTTTAGTCACCATAAAACCCGTGCCAGTCTCTCAGGCTGAAAACCCCCATTATCCATTAGATTTAGGATTAACGTAGGTTTAGCATAGGTTTAACGTAGATTAGACAAACTTAGATTAGAAAACCAAAGTATTAATAAATTGAAAGTGTTTCTCGCTATTAGTGATCGACACCCTACTTACCACGAAACTCCCATCGATCTGCCCGTTAAAGTGTTGTTTTGGGTAAAGTCGGCAAAATATATATTTAAAACTTGAATCAGTAAATCAAAACCACACAATGACACATCAATGGGTTACCCGATACTTATCAAAATGTTTTCGATGTTATTATTCATCGGGATCTCTTTCCGGATCTAAAGACGGTTCGTTCCATGCTTACTTCGACGGAAATGCGTTTGAAATCTCGAACTCAAGCTACATATGTTGATTCTACTTCATCGTCACCTATGGTTTTGTTGGCTAACTCCAATGCTAGTTCTCGGCGTTCTACTCCATCAACGGAAAACGTACACAAGTCTTGCTTCAACTTTAATAAAGGCTCTTGTCGTTTTGGTGAGTATTGCAAGTTTCTTCATAATGGAGTTCATGGTAATTCTTCTTTGTTGTCAAGTCATGGCTCTACTGCTACTGCTACTGTTCCATCATCATCAAACTTGACACATAATGAAATCATAACCTTACAAGGACTTTTGGCTAAACTAGGGACAAATGGGAATACCACTGTGCAAAATAATATCGAACCTAATATCCCTGTGCAAATTAACTAGTTATAACATCCGTGCTTACTATTGAAATAATATGATGCATGCAATCATATTTGTCTCGCAATGGATCACCATCATGGTGATATGCTCTTAGAAGTGTGACTGCTACAAATTAACCCTTAATAAATAGCACAATTAATCCTAATAGAATCTAAGTTATCAAAAGGGTGAATGATAACAACAAACTAACCAAAGGGGATTAAATCACTGCTTAATTACTTCATACGCACAAATTATTTGTTAACAACTTTATTCACGTGTTCAAGATAATATATCTTCATTACTTCACTGGAAAAATAATAACTAAACATAAACCAATCAAGGTGGTTAAAGTCATATAATGGTACTAAACTAAGACACACCAAAATAAACTTAAATCTCTTTTGTGATAAGTGTATTGCTTCTTTGTTGCATGACTGGTACTGTAGTACATATAATAAAAGCAATCTTATTTCTACAGAATTTGGGTGTAGTGTCAATAGTTGGCAATTCGCATACCGAAATTAGAAGAATTAAGGGGCCGTTTCTTGATCAAACGCGACTTCAATACTGTTAGCAACTCTCCTCTCTGCAATCATTTATGTATACGCCGGAAATAAAACAAATGATAAGAGATTTTGGTCTAGAATCCAGTAGCCACATCGCGTATTTGCTCAATGCTCATACCTAGGGCCAAAATATTTTTCTAAGTTTTGTGCTTGTACATATAGATAAATCAAAGTTTCCAAACACCCTTACTCTTGAAATCCAAAATTCAGTAAATTATTTGACCATATCAACAAAAAATATTGGTGTATGATTTAATCATAATCATAAGTTAGTAAGTTTGTAAATTATTTATAGAATGAACCCAGAAAGCCCTAATAAATTAAATTAACATTACCCGAATATACAGTTGCTCCTTTGTAGATCGGTTAAATTGTATAATCCTTTGTTGTGTTGTGTTGTGGATCTGATAATCATTTTTTAAAAAGCATTGTTCAATCTAACCCCTAAACTATGATCAAATACATTTTTAGTACATGTGTAATTTATAAGTTTGTAAACATATAAAATAAAAAACGAAAAATCAAGGAAAAAATGTTAAATTAGGAAATTCTTATGTTTTATCTTATATAAAAGATAGAATTTAAAAAAAATTAAGAGAATGTTCCCTAATAAAGAAACAATCTTTAAAAAAAATACAAAATCCACACTTTGCGTTTTCTTTTACTAGATTAAAGATACGGGACATAATATCCCAATAGCTCTTCATACTAGTCCACATCCCAAGCAGGGCCCAACTCCTCTTTATGTATCTGTTAATGGACCGCTTAGTTTTATTAGTCCACCTCAGGCCCATCAGGTTTATTATTCACCTGGCTTCACTAATTTACAACACGCAAGTGCTACTTGCCGGCCCTATTAGATGATGAAGATTAGTCGACCCTAATCTCACATGTGGGCTTTGGTATTAGATGATAAAGATTAGTTGGCCCAAACCCGCATGTGGGATTAGGGTCCATTAGGGTTTAATATTGTCTATGCAATTGTCATTATAAATAGTCATCATTAATATGCATAATACCAACGGGGTTTTCACTATTCAACATAGTTTTAGAGCGGGTTAGATCATAAAACCTAGTCGACCACCATGAGCCGCTGCATCTATGCCACCCCGTCAAATCTTATCCTTCTCCTTCATTCTCTAACTCTTTTCTCAAAACCCTAATTTCTTTCTATCCTCACAGGCAATATCATCATATTCTATTTTTTTTACTATGACTCATGTTGCATGTGTGTGTCTTTTCTTTTCCTAAGTTTTTCTTAATACTTGT
>BQNB010069852.1:0-33343 GCA_026074375.1 Tanacetum coccineum
AAAATTCGAATGCCGCCACTTTTGATATTTAGGGTTTCGGTGGTGTTGTTTTTAGTGTTTATCAAAATGAAAAATGCATAAATAAATTATAAAAGGGATTATGCCGAGTATAATGGGCTTTCAAAATAGATAAATCTGATTTTTATAATTTGCCAATTTATTTTATCATTATCTTAATTTATTTTATATTAATTTGTAATATATAATTACATAAACATAATTATTTTCGGCATAATCATATATAAATAATTATTAATTATTTTTCTTGTATAACATAATGTATTTTAATCTTACAAAAATTTCATAATTGTCATATATTGTATTTTCATAATTTCTAACATTTAAATGAATTTTATATAAGCTTTTATGAATTTTCTTGCATTAGGGGTATTTTGGTAATTTTACACTTGTTGAGATTTTTAGGTTTTACACTTCTTGTTTGATTTTAAGGAGTTTACTAGTGGTATGGCTTTTGTCGGTGATAATAGAGCATGTGCCATCAGGGGGACTAGGAAGGTGAGAGTACAAATGAAAGATGGTTCAAGTTTTGTGCTTGAGAATGTGTGTTACATTCCCGAGTTGAAGAGAAAATTGATATCTTTAGGCACTCTGGATCGAGAGGCCTATACCATGAAGTTGCGGAATGGAAGAGTAAAGGTGATCATGGGTTCTCTAATGGTTTTGTCATGAACTATGAAGGAAAATTATGTGTACTCCTTAAATGGTTGGGCTGAATCGGGTGAAGCTAGTGTTGGTATACAAGAAAATGAGAGTCTTGCACAGATGTGGCATAAATGCCCAGGTTACGTTAGTGAAGCAGGCTTGCATGAACTAGAAAGAAGAGAGGTGTTGGGGAATAAAGGTCTATGTAAGCTTGAATTATGTGAAAATTATGTTCTTGTAAAATCAACAAGGGTGAGATTTGGTCAAGATCAGTACACAACAGAGGGAGTCATAGACTATGTCCATGCGGATCTCTGGGTCCTTCTCGGGTGGAATCAATGAGTGGTTGCCGATAATTCTTATTGACTGTCGATGATTATTTGAGGTAGGTTTAGGTTCACTTTCTTAGACACAAGAATAAGGCGTTAAACAAGTTTAAGGAGTGGAAGCAGTTGGTGGAAAACCATACAGATGGAAAACTAAAGAAACTACGAACGGATAACAGTTTGGAGTTTTGTATCATGAATTTAATAACTTGTGCAAGGAGAGCGGGATAGCAAGACATTTGACACTTGCAGGAACTTCCTAACAGAAAGGTCTAGTTGAATCAATGAATAGGACGCTCTTGAACAAGGTCATGTGTTTACTGATTCAGCCTGGTTTACTAGATTTATTCTGGGCTGAAGCAACGGTGACGACAACATATCTAATCAGTAGGTATTCATTTATAGCATTGGAGAAGAAGACACCTATGGATTAATGGTCAACACATCCAGGGAATTACAAGATGTTAAGGATATTTGGTTGTGTTGCTTATTCACACGTGAATCATGGGAAGCTCAAACCTAGAGCTATAAAATATATATTCCTCGAGTATCCTAATGGTGTGAAGGGATACAGATTATGGAGGTTGGATGATGTTAAACCGAAGAATTCTGAGGATCACCTGAAGAAAGACTGTCCAAAAAGTAACAAGAAGAAATCAACTAGCCTTGTCAAGAAGAATGCGAGACAAGTTTCTAGTATGCATTCTAAGGGTTATGACAATGGTGACGTGTTGATGGTAGGGAGTGAGGAAATGTTCTTAGAGTGGATCATGGACTCTGGCGGTACTTAGCACATGACGCCTAGAAGAGACTTCTTGTTTGATTTTAAGGAGTTTAATAGTGGTATGGCTTTTGTCGGTGATAATAGAGCATGTGCCATCAGGGGGACTAGGAAGGTGAGAGTACAAATGAAATATGGTTCAAGTTTTGTGCTTGAGAATGTGTGTTACATTCCCGAGTTGAAGAGAAAATTGATATCTTTGGGCACTCTGGATCGAGAGGCCTATACCATGAAGTTGCGGAATGGAAGAGTAAAGGTGATCATGGGTTCTCTAATGGTTTTGTCATGAACTATGAAGGAAAATTATGTGTACTCCTTGGATGGCTGGGCTGAATAGGGTGAAGCTAGTATTGGTATACAAGAAAATGAGAGTCTTGCACAGATGTGGCATAAATGCCCAGGTCACATTAGTGAAGCAGGCTTGCATGAACTGGAAAGAAGAGAGGTGTTGGGGAATAAAGGTCTAGGTAAGCTCGAATTCTATGAAAATTATGTTCTTGTAAAATCAACAAGGGTGAGATTTGGCCAAGATCAGTACACAACAGAGGGAGTCATAGACTATGTCCATGCGGATCTCTGGGTCCTTCTCGGGTGGAATCAGTGAGTGGTTGCCGATAATTCTTATTGACTGTCGATGATTATTTGAGGTGGGTTTAGGTTCACTTTCTTAGACACAAGAATAAGGCGTTAAACAAGTTTAAGGAGTGGAAGCAGTTGGTGGAAAACCATACAGATGGAAAACTAAAGAAACTACGAACGGATAATAGTTTGGAGTTTTATATCATGAATTTAATAACTTGTGCAAGGAGAGCGGGATAGCAAGACATTTGACACTTGCAGGAACTTCGCAACAGAAAGGTCTAGTTGAATCAATGAATAGGACGCTCTTGAACAATGTCATGTGTTTACTGATTCAGCCGGGTTTACTAGATTTATTCTGGGCTGAAGCAACGGTGACGACAACATATCTAATCAGTAGGTCTTCATTTACAGCATTGGAGAAGAAGACACCTATGGATTAATGGTCAACACATCCAGCGAATTACAAGATGTTAAGGATATTTGGTTGTGTTGCTTATTCACACGTGAATCATGGGAAGCTCTAACCTAGAGCTATAAAATATATATTCCTAGAGTATCCTAATGGTGTAAAGGGATACAAATTATGGAGGTTGGATGATGTTAAACCGAAGATAATCATAAGCATGGATGTGGTGTTTAATGAGAACCTTATGTATAAGGATACTCTCAAGGGTGTTGCTGTTGCAGATTCTAGGAAGGAGGTTGAGTTTGAGGTGGAACTTCAAGGCAGTAGGGTCGAACTAACTGTGGATCCTCATATTGGGGATAATCCAGGGAATGAAGATGAGGTACAAGACAATGAAGAGCCTCAACAACATAATCTAGACAATTATGTTCTGGTGCGTGATAGAGCAAAAAGAACAATTGATATACCTATAAGGTATAGGGATGAATGTAATGTATCATTGTCTAGACCAGTAGGGTTTAAGGAAGATGATGATATAAGGGCTTATGCATTTTCTATTGTTGAGGAGGAAGATACACATGAACCAATCACATTCCAGGATGCGATTAATGCATCAGAAAAGGCTGAGTGGGTTCATGCTATGGAATAAGAGATGAGTTCTTTAAAGAAGAATCGTACTTGGGAGTTGGTCGATCAACCACCTTGTCAGAAGCTGGTAAGCTGCAAGTGGTTATATAAGATTAAAGAAGGGATTGGAGGCATTTAGAAACCAAGATACAAAGCAAGGCTGGTAGCTCAGGGGTTTACACAACTAGCAGGGATTGACTACAATGAGGTTTTTTCACTTGTGGTTCGACATACATTTATTAGGTTGATTCTCTCATTAACTACTTGTGAAGATTACGAATTGGAACACCTTGATGTGAAGACATCGTTTTTGCATGGTGATCTTGAAGAAACCATTTATATGAGGCAGTCACCTGGTTTTGAAGAAGGAACGGGAAACAAGGTATGTTTGTTAAAGAAATCTCTTTATGGTCTTAAGCATTCTCCAAGGCAGTGGTACAAAATGTTTGATGTGTATATGATTAGCAATAGGTTTAATCCCAACAGCTATGATAGCTGTGTTTACTTCAAGGAATTTTCACCAAGTATGTACTTATATCTATGGCTTTATGTAGATGATATGTTGATTGCTTGTAAAAGCAAGTCTGAGATCTAATATACCAAGGGATTGCTGCAAAAAGAGTTTGATATGAAGGAACTGGGTCCAGCTAGGAAGATACTTGGTATGGATATTTTCAATGATTAGGGTAGCCAAACCCTGAAGGTGTCTCAGTCAGGATACGTGCAGAAAATTCTGAATAACTACAAAGTGGATAATGGCAAGTTGGTATCTGTGGCATTGGGAGCACACTTCAAGGTATCTTTGAAGGATTGTCCGTCGAGTGACTAGGATGTGGAAAGAATGAGTAAGGTCCCGTATGCGAATGTTGTAGGTAGTTTAATGAACTTGATGGTTTGAACTAGACCAGATATTACGTACGATGTTATCATTGTAAGTATGTATTTGGCGAATCCAGATAAAAACTACTAGAAAGTAGTGAAGTATATTTTGGAGTACTTAAAGGGCACTGCTGATGTAGGTCTAGTGTATGGTAGAGATCAAGGAAGCATGTGAATGTTGACGGTTTTGTGGATGCAGATTATACTAAAGACCCCGACAAGGGTAGGTCGATAACCAGGTATGTGTTTATGGTACATGGCTGTGTTTTGAGTTTGATAGCAACTCTACAGCATGTTGTTGCATTATCTACTACAGAGGTGGAGTATATGGCACTTACGGAAGTTGTTAAGGAAAGCATTTGGCTTAAAGGACTACTAATCAAGCTGGGAATAAACATAAGGTTGGTGGTTGTAAATTGTGATAATCAAGGTGCAATTTTAATTCTCAAGAAACGCAATGTTTCATGAGAGGACAATGCATATCAACATAAGGTATCACTTTATCAGGGCGATCGTGTAGTCTAAAGAGATTGAAGTGGAAAAGATAGGCAAGGAGCATAATGCAGCTGACACGTTTACAAAGGTGGTTCCAGGTCCGAAGTTCAAGTATTGCATGGAGATATTTTTGTCGGGGCTAACTAGTTTTGTCACTAAGGTGGAAATTGTTAATATTAGTGTCTAAGTCTAGTTATTATTAGTCGATTATGATTAAGTCAAGTATTAGTTTCTTATGTAAGTTTAACTTGCCTTCTTTTGACATTAGCTATGTATGGAATGTGTTTGTGGCGGTTTAGGTGGCCTTAGTTTCCTAGCCGACCTAGGATTTGTTAACCGACCCCCTCACCCTATAAAAGGAGGTGAGGGGTGATGCACAAGATACACACATCTTTTATTCCTTCCTTGTAATCGTTTGAGGGTTAATATAACATAATCATCCGTTTCTTTGTAGTCTTGTCATTCTTCTCGTTTTTTGTTTTTCAATGGGTATCGTTTGAAGGCTGTCACTTGTGCTTGATGCATCCCGCGATCTGGCATTCCGGGATTGAACTTCTGGTTGTTGCCGTAATTGTCTAACATTTAAAGTACAAAGTATTTTTTTGAAGTCAAACTGCAGGAAAAGACTGTATAAAACAAGAATGAAAAAAATGTCTTGTGACTTTTTTTTAAATCAGTGCTTTTGAAAATAACAATGTGTCTTTGAAATTTAAAATGACTTATGTAGAAAAAGAATATTTTTTATTATACAATAAAAAAAACAAATAACAAAAAAATCACTAAATACAAATGGGCTAATAAAAAAATCATCATACTTACCCTTATATATTTTTAAAGTCGTTAAATAGTTTTTTTTGCTTATGTGATCATTAAAGTGACTTTTTTGGACTTTTAAGGGGTTCTGTGACCATTTTACCCTTTTAGGTAAATTACATAATGAGTCACTGTTACATAAAAGTTTGCATCAACCATCCCGGTCCCCTTTTTAATTACACAATTTACTTTTATCATGTTTTTGACTAAATTTAATTACATGACCCACCCTTTTTACTTAACACGATATATTTTTATTAGTTGTTTTACAATATAACTCAAAAGCATATAACAAAAGTATAAAACAATTTAAAATAAAATAACATAAGTAATTGAATTACATACTTAATTGTTAAATTACAGTAATAGTTAATTGTTAACATACTTACATTACATAACCGTTAAAACCCTTTGTTAAGGGTACCAAAGTTTGTATCTAGCAACACATTTATACATAACCACCAAAAGATTAGAAAGTCTAGCAAAAGATTAGTGTACCAAAATATTACATAACCATCACAAGAGAATAATTAAACACCTAGCTTTCTTTTACCTTTCCTGGTCTGCTCCTTGTCCTGATCTGGAACTCTAAATATTTTGTTAACAATCATCTCCCAAGTTATCTTATCTGCTAGCCCAATGCAACAATTCCTTATTGGTACAGTGCTTTTGACAACAAAATTCTTTTTTATTTGTGGAATTTTAGGAGTTGAAAGGGCTTTGCCTTTGCTTTTTGTAGTTGGATTGGACTTACTACTTGTTCCCTTACGTTTTTTAGTTGGAAGGCACTTACTACTTGTTCCCTTGCTTTTTGGAGTCCATAACTCATCATCTTCATCATCTTTCTCATCCTCTTCTTCATCTTTCTCATCCTCATCCTCATACCATTTTTGCAAATCCTTTGACTGGCCTTTATTAGAAACAATCTTCTCCAAAGAACTCAATGAAGTTGAGTCAGATTCATCAGAGTCATCAAAACTTGATGAATATGAGTCTAGTTCATCAGAACTTGGAAACTCAAGTTTTAATGAACTTAAAAACTCAAGTTCATCAGAACTGGAATTTGAATCAATTAGAATTATTTCTAAATAAAACACAAGAATTCTGGATAAAACACATTGCATTTTTCTGTATAAACCAAGTGGTCTAAAATATATGTTAAGGTGCTGTAACAAGGAGTAACATCTGTTGTTGCAACTTGTGTCAGGCTTAATAACATATGTTGCTGCAAGCGGTGTCAGGCTCAATAACATATGTTGCTGCAAGTTATGTTAGGCTCAATAACATATGTTGCTGCAACTTGTGTCAGGCTTTATAACATCTGTTGCTGCATTATTTGTGTATGTGTTTGTAACCTGTGTCAAGCTCAATAACATCTGTTGCTGTAACCTCCTGTTGATCCTTATTTTTTGAACACTCCAGGACATCTACATTACAAACAACCTCTTGTTCATCCTCTCTTTTTGAACACTATGGGATATCTACATTACAAACAAAGTAAATAAGATACTACCTTTATAAATCTAAAGTTGCTTTTGTCCTAAAATACTTCATAACAAAGTTTCAAAACTGATTTATGACAATGGGTGGAAATGGCCTGCTCATTGGTTAACTAAGTATATGTTATTGAATAATATCCTCATTCCTAATAATAGGCATGATGTATTTGTTTGGATTAGTACTTATACTAGTTCAACCTCAAGACTGTTGCTAAATAAATTAAATCATACAATTAAGGAAATGAGCAAACAAAAGAGTAAGAGGAGTGTTTGGGGTATTGTAATAAAAATATGTGTTGCTGGTGTTGTTTACTACATTCGGAACAATCTAATGCGTTGTTGGTTCTGTTTACTACATTTGGAAACAATCTAATGCAGTGAAACAATTTAATGCAACGAAATCACTTAAACAACAATGGTTTAACTATATGTTGTTGGTGTTGTTTAACCATAGCAATAACAAGCATAAGGTAGATTAGATTACAAACCTTGGCCTATCTTAACAACCGATGTAGGTGGAACATCTTGAATATCTGTTTTTGCAACATCTTGAACATATGTTTTTGTAGACTCTTGAACATCAGTTTTTGAAGACTCTTGAACATCAACATTTAAAATTATATAAGATACTACATTGTTAAGAGGATGACTAGAATAAACTATCCTAAACTACATTACATACCTTTGTCGTACTCTAGTTGATCAAAAAATGTTGTATAAACGTCATCGACTATGATATCAAACAATGAATCTGTCTAATTTGTATTTTGTTTCCCATACTTAGCAATAATCCAATTGTACATGTGGTCATTGAGTTCTGGTTTGTTGGAAACAATGTGTTTCTTCATCGTATCTACATAAAAACAAACAAATTTAAACAACTAATAAGTTATACAAACACAATTTAGTCAAGGTCATTCCAAAATTCATCAAACCATATGATATGTAATATACAGATAATAAATAACAAATTAACAGTTGTAATCACAAAAAGAGAATAAATAACTAACCTTTTTCGTCATTGTTCAACACACCTTTGTCGTCATTGTTCATTGTTGATTGAAATTTTGCTGGGTTATTCAATTAGGGTTTGTTTGGTGATCGGGATTAGGAGGAAATCAGATTGAGGATAATGGGACTAGTTTACTAGGGGTTTGTTTGGGTGACCGAGATTGGGGAGAAATGTGGATGACCGACCTGGGAAGAAGTTAATTAGGGTTTCGGGGGGGGGGGGGGGGGGGGGGATCGGGTTTGGGTGAAATGGAAGTATTTTTGAATATAATACTTTAGATTGTGTAAATATTTGTGTAAATTAGGATTAGAGGATTGTGTAAATATTTGTGTAAATTAGGATGAGAGGATATGTATTATATTTGTGTAATACCTAAGGGATTATTTATGTAATATGGTGTAAGGACTTGTAGGTGTAAAATGGTCACAGAACCCGTTAAAAGTCCAAAAAAGCCACTTTAATGATCACATAAAAAAATTAACGACTTTAAAAGTATATAGAGGTAAGTATGATGATTTTTTTTGTGATTAGCCCAATACAAATTAAGAGGGTAACATTATAAAGTTAGAGAGGTTTGACATTAGGGATGACAAAAAAACCCGAACCCAATGGGAAAATCCAAAACCCGAAGTTTTTGGGACAGGGCGAGACATGATTATCGGGTTACGGGGCATTAACGGGGATTCTTATCTGGTTCGGGGCGGGGACGGGGCATAACATCCCCAACCCGCCCCGCCCCGAAACTATACATACATATCGATATATTATTTTCATATATTGTTATGTTAGTATTTACGTAATAAACCAATATTATCAAATTTTTGTAGTATTATATCTTTGCAAGATTGCAAGTTGTGATTAATAAAAACTTTTTTGTGTAATGTTTTTAAAAGAAGTTTTGATTTTTTTAACATGGTTATAATTATTTATGTATAATTTCTTGAAAACTTATGAACGCTACTAATTATTATATTATTAGTGGGTTCTTGATTATTCATATTATTGCATGTAATCACATTTGTAAAAAATATGGCGTAAAAATAATAATAAACGGAGAACAGCGTGTATTTGGTGGAGCAATGCGCTCGTAAAGTCGCCCCGATAAGAATCTCCAACGGGGATCAGAGCGGGTTTGGGGGAGCATCTCGCCCCAATGGAGCGCCCCGATAAGATCCCCATTGGGGATCAAGGCGGGTTTGGGGCGTGGTTTGCTAATCGGGTTTGAGGATGGAGGGTGGTCGCCCCGCCCCATTGCCATTCCTATTTGAAACTTTGAGATGTTAATAACCAAAAAAAATTAAAAAAATAATAATAAACGGGGTAAGCGAATCATGTTATTTCAAAAGATCGAGCAAGTCCTTTCTTATATGAGATTAATGACTTAACCAAGGTATCCCTATGATCGTTTCTGACCGCTTTTCTTTGTCACCCAAAATGTGTTACTCGAGGGGTTTAGACCCTAAACATCTTGGGAAAATATAACAAATACATATCACTTAAAGCTTGAAAAACTTGACAGGAGTTTGAGTAGAGCATTTAAAACAATTTAAACTTGAGAGCTTGAATCAATCATGTATAAGCTTGATCTTCGCTTGCTTATATATATCGATCTCATTTTGTTGACTCGGTCCGAGTGGAAAGTGACTTGAACAAGAGCTTGAGCCAAACTCGAGTAGCCGGACTCCACCGGAGTCATATAACATCCAATACATTTATTAGTTTACCTCAAACTTACACTCAAATAATACGTAGTAACTAAGGTTAATTCGTATCGTGATCAAAAGCGAGTAGATGTTTTGACGCGTAGATGGATCTTTTAACAACGAAACGTTTCGTCGTTTTAAAAAATACATGTTGGAGGTTGTTAAAATAGAAAAAGGAGCAAAAATGGAACAAAATTATATATCTTGGACTACAACACACTTGGAAATCGTCCGTTTAAAGATCTGTTCGTAGTTACTACGGAGTATTAATATTTCATTCATAAAAGCCCAAATGTAACATGCATATGTGCTTTTAGAAGAGTTCCAATTCCTAATACAAAAACTATATCCAGACTGATCAAATTCGTTTAGTTTAATTTTGGGTAATATGCGATTTCTTTAATTTCACAGATCAATATATGAGCTGGTGTATCTTTACTTACGTTAAAAATTAAATATGTACTTTCTATAACAAATACATGTTTAAAACGTAACTTTAACAAACGTTTACCAAATTTCTTAAGGTAATTAACGACGACAATTAATGCATGCTTTAAGGGGCAAGCGTTAAAAACAAGCGAATTTGATTTTTCTAAATCAATCAAATGCATAATCTATTATTGAGATAGCTAGGAATTCGATTGAATTATAGTAAATTCTACTAATCAAATTTCAAATCATAGAAATCAAATTATATGTATGATACTAATGAAGTAAAACATTAATCAAAATCCAATAATATAATCAACATTAAAATCCCAAATCATAAGCTAAATTAGCCACACTAAGTCAAAACCATCGAACATAATAAACACTTCAAAACATAATAAAAAACCATTACTTAAAAAAATAATATCATAAAGATTGACACTAGAACTAAAGCTTGATGAATCACTTTCCCATAACTAGCATCACTTGCATTGTTGTCCTCCGCATCAGCATCTGGACCATCGGCCTGATCGGGCGCACCAGCTGGGCCCGAAGTCGAAGAACTATCTGTAGAAACTGGTCCTGGCACAGGACGGCTTGATTGAGGAGCTGGTGCTGGTGCTGGTGGGGATGTAGAAATAGTCGTGGCATTAAACAACTCCATAGGTCGAAGAACATTCTCAATTTTGAAGATAGAAACCGGCGATGAATCTACAATTGTGCTTTCAATACGGGCCATATCAACACCAGTACTAAGAGTAAAGGAATAGCCAAAACTGTTAACCGTAAAATAAAAATTCTGAACTTTTGTTGTTGCAAAAGTAGTAATATTTTTATTTTTTTCCCATTTTAAACTAGCTTCGGGAACATAGCTTGGTGTCGCATGATAGAGTAAAAGCGAGACAAGCTCGTTAGGCAACAATTTTTTAAACTCCGGCAATCCCAAAACCTTATTAAAAGCCGCATCCGACGGTGCAAACACCGTGAGCGCAGAATTCACGGCCCCCTCATAAACCATCAAAACACCTTGTTCCTTTAACAATTTCAAAAAAATCTTACACCCCGCATTCTCCAATAAACTAGTAATGTTAACAGGTGTCCAGGGGGTATTCAATATCCCCGGGGCATTAATAGGAGAATTTATCTCCAAAACAGATATATCATAAGGAATCTCCTTAACATCTTTAACAAACAACGAGTCGAGTTTGGATCTGCCATTACCAGATCCAAACCCGATTTTGCCACCAGGCAAATCCGTTATATTAACAAACCCCGTATTTTCCAACGCTTGTCCAGTCGTTTGGTACAACGTAGTTGCAACCTGTGATCCACCCCCAATTTTCATTAGCTTCTCACTATCAAAAAAATCCAACAAAACATGAATACTTAACACAGTTTTCATAACCGCAAGAGTTACGTTTGCACCAAGTTGTGTTGTCATGTTGTTGTTTAAAACAAGGACAGTGACAGTTTTACGGCTGTTGATCTCATCATTAAGTTTTGTTTTTGTGAGGTAGTCGTTATAGACTGAGTATTCTGGGAAGTTTGATAGGATGTCAGTGATGTTGTGGCTTGTGACAGTGGTGATAATCATGGTGATCATTAGGGTTAGGGTTAGGGTGATGAGGCGTAAGATAGCCATGGTGGCGTAGTTTAATGAAGAAAGGTGTGTAGGTTATGGTTAAGGGGTTATGAGAATAATGATGAAGAAGTGGAATGGTTCAAAAGGTTTAAGGATTTAAAATGTGAAGAGGCGAGTCATATGGAAAGTATGAAGAATGAGTATTAAAAGTTTAAAAGCATGTTTTAATTGGACAAAAAATGTGAAAGTATATTTTGTATATTTTTAAGTACTTGTTAGTTTATGATATAAATAATAGGATTAATTTCATATATCACCATAGTTTGATGATTAATTTCATATATACCTAAAGTACAACTATTGAATGCATAATGTATAATGTTTTTAATGCATGTTTGGGTATATATGAAATTTTCAACTAAAATGAGGGATTGAGAGGAGATATGAAATTGCCCCTAAATAATAAAAAAAAAGTTTTGTTACAATTTACAATAGATATCTTTTTTTTTTTTTTTTGCAATTGTTACAATAGATATCTCAAACCTAGACATGTACTTTTGGTGAAAAGTTTTTATTTGGTGACTAATTTTGATGAGAATAATAGAGAAATATTTACTGAAAAAGTAACTAAATATCACGACGTGTTAATGACATGGATTTCGATCATAATATGTCGTGTATCTTGTTTCTAAAAATATTCTACTATGATTTTGGTGTTTTATGTTATGTAAATGTTTTTAGGAAAGTTTTATTAGTGGATTATTTATCAGCTAATCAATACGTTAGAGAATATGAACGCACTGATTTCGTCATAATGGTGAGCTGCTTTTTTGCACCTTGATTAAATGAAGGTTTTGTGCTCGTCCATTAGGCTACTCGCTACTCGCTACAAGGTCGGTCGACACTCGGTCGACCGAGTTGGTCGTCGATCGTGTATCAGTCGTTGAAGGTCGAGGCATGGTATTTTGGTTGTATAGGTCGGGCTGACGACCCACTTAAAACACACACAAATTTTAACTTTTAAAATTGTAATCGTTTGTAATTAAAAAAAAAACTTTTTTAACTTTGAAAATTTAAACACTTTAACAATATAAATCGCCTCCTAAAATTTATGGATTTGGCATGCGTTCTTTAGTGTCTCCGGAATGAATAACGACGTGAATGTATTACGTTAATCCCCTCTTTTCAATGATCTCATGTTCCATTCGTGCCTAACAACGTGACTTATAAAGGGGATATTATCTTACTGAAGAGATATATCCGAAATGATCCGTTCTTATTAAGTCCATTTTAAATTCGGGTGCGAATGATCATAAACGAATATTGTATAAGACGAAGCACGAAGCAGCAAGGAAAGATGTGGAACGAGCTTTTGGTGTATTAAAGAAGAAGTGGAAGCTAATTAAACATCCGACTCGAGGGATGACGCAACGTAGACTATCGGATATAATGTACACATGCATCATATTACATAATATGATAATTCATAACAACGTGTTCGCGATATCTCCCAGATTTTTTCCAGAGGAACAACACCGTGATGATGATCTCGTAAGAACGCATCAAGAATCGATGAAAGTTACTCGGGAGATAATCAACAAAACAACTCATCTAAGCCTAAAAGCCGATTTAGTGGAACACATTTAGCATCGTGAAAATCAACACTAGTTTAGTCATTTTATTATTGTAATGTTTTAATGTTATTTGAATTATTATTTAATGTTTTTATTATTTAATAAAATATAATCTTGTTGTTAAAAAAATAAAGGTCGCCTTGTAGTGGTAAAAAGTCGTCTGTAGGTCGCCAGAGAGAGAAAGCTGATGTGACAGGAAAATTGAAGGTCGTTGATGGTCACTGTAGTGAGTAGCCTTATATTGCTTCGATAGGTGTTAAAATTGCATTGACATATATACACATGGGTTGTTGTCAATTCTTTTTATTTGACACGGTAACTTTTTGGACTAAGATATTTTCAAGTTGTGATTAAACATGATTGGTAATTTTAAGTTTGTTGTAAGTGGAAATAAGTAAGTAGGTTTTTAAATTGTATTAAAAGAAAAAGTTTTATGCATTTAACTTATTTGTGATTGATAAACATGATATATCATGTTTGACTCAACTTGAGAATTCTAATCTTAAATTTGTAGTGCCCTTATCACAACTCGATTAAATTATCAATCTATACAAAAGGCAGGCACACCGGCCCGAACCCGCCGGTGTACCCACCCGATCCGATCCACCACCTGATCCATCCGACATCCACTCATAGAAAAAGAAACACGTGTTTCTTCTTCTCCATGTCCAGCACATTCCATCTTCCACCCTCCCTAATTTTTTGGAGCATAAAAACACACACACAAATCAAACGGCGCCCCTGCAAATCGAGATTCAAAATGGCTAATCTCTATCTTCCACCCTCCCCGTTTTTGCATGTGATTTTTGAAGAACACCATCTGGAAAACTGGTCTGAAAGGTCTCTATCTCATTCATTAGTTTTAAAGATTTTTAATATTGAATATTGGCTTGTGGTTTTTTTGGTTAAATTGAAATATAGGTATTAAAATTGGGGTTAATTGAATTGGTTGTGTTTATAAGGCTATATAAGTGTTAATCTTGGATTCTGATAATAGGTTTATTCAATTTTTAGATAGACTAATGTGTGTGCGAGATTTGGTTTTTCCGGGCGAAGCTATTCACCCATCCAATCCAATGTAAGTCTTATCATAGCTTTTTTTAGGTTTTTAGTGAATTTAGGTATGATTACTTGATCATTAAAAATGAATTGGGGTTTTATTATTTTGCTTTAAATTGAACGTGTCGAGTTTGCCGGTATCTAGGAGTTTTTCGACCCGAGATATGCCACAATGGTTGTGGCGCACTGATGTGTTTCAAAAGCTTTAAATTTATAAGACTGAAAACACCGATTTATTATAAGGAAACACACGGGTATGAATATTCGAAAACGTAACATAAAGTTGGTGATCTCGTAGGTTTAAGTGATAACCTATTTGGCTGTGTTCAAATACAACTGACAATTGGAGCAAGAATGCATAATACAAGCACCTTAACTAAACCACACAGTCGCAACAACTGAACCTTATGACTGTATCACACATAACTTGACCGGAGTATATTCACCCTTGGCAAGAACCACACAGAGGCACAAGGGTGGAGGTGTCAACCCAAATAGTACTATCAATACATCATTCGGCTTCAAACCGGAGTTAAACAGTTGTGCCTAAACCACACAGATTAAAACCACACGGTAAAGCACATATTACTATCAAAACACGCATATTGTCTAAAATATAAAAAACAATGTACACAACATATAGACATTAAAAATATCATTTGGGTATCATTTCCCCCGAAGGAAACATAAATTAACAAAGGCTACGAACTCACCTTAAATCCAAGTTGTTACAACGACAAATACGCAAGTTCACGAAACAATAAGTCCTAACTGCGACCTAATTAAATAAGACGCCTTAGGTACAATACGATACATTCTATAAGCATATGAGTTTTATAAAGTTTTATCACCCATATATACTTGTAGTGAAGTTTTATAAAGCTTCACATGTGAAAAACACTTAGAAAATAAGTTACAACATTTTTACATAAAAATAGAAAATATAGGGGTTGTCCAGAAAATCACTCGACCTTAAACGACCATATCTCACTCATTTGTTAACTTATGCTTCGGAATATTTCCAAATTGTATGGCCTCTCTAACATATTAAAAGTTTTAGGTAGTCATTTACTCAGTGCAAGATTTGAGGTCAAAAACATGAACTGCTTGACAACCATTTTGTAAAAAATGTTGAAAATAGGTAAAAAATCCACAATTCATAAAATTGCACAAAAACCTTCCTAAGACCTTATATTACAAGGTTGTGAAAAGAAATGTGCTAAAAGGGTTCTTTAAAATGGTTAAAACAAGCTCACATGTTGACCCATTTTTGGACAGATTTAGGGTTTCTTACATCTAATGTTTAAATAACTTTCAACACTACAAATCTAACAAAGTGATATTAAATGATGCTTAATGAGTTAAATATATGTAAAACGAGGCATTTAGACCCGGGCGGTGCCTCGGCTATGTCATGAACTTTAACTCAGGCTAAATATAACTCGGGCTAAAAGTGTTTGGTTCATCTTTACACCATGTCAAACGGGTTAAAAAAATATGTTGCGGTCATGTCAAGGCCTGTTAATAATGTTAATGTATGTCATATGAATCTTGCTAGCAAACTTAACTTCCCTTTTCTTTTCCCCTTCTATAAAAACCCACAATTTTCCTTAGTGTAATATCTCACCAATTATGTTTAATAGAACCATTTTCACGAAAATATTTTTGTTTTATTTCATCCATTATGTAACGTAACTTACATTTCCAAAGTAAACGAGCTCACGCACCTACCAATGCCAATTCCATCAATGTTTATATCAAGTGAACGTTAAAATATGTCAAGTAATATATTCTAATAACCAATTTACCACATACATTATCTATTTAACGTACCATCCATAACGTTTATTATAAAACGGACTTTATACGTTAACGTTTATATCAAAACCTCGACTATATGTAATGTTTCATTACAATCCACATGTACAAACTTATAAGGCATGTGTACAAGTTACCAAAGCATAAAATTCGAATATCTTTTCCCTCCAAAACCTTAGTACAACTCCTTTAAGCTCATAGTACAACCCGGCAATGCATGAATTCAAACTTAACCAATTTCCCTCCAAATTTCTATGAGATTTCATACCATCCTTCTAGCACGAGTTACAAGCCTCCAATGCACCACAATTAAACTAGATTTCCCTCCATATCACTCCACATACTCGTCCTAACCTTAATCCTAAACCCTAACCCTAATCTGAAACCCTAAACACCCCGATAACACCTTAACTAGCTCGAACCAAGCCTAACCAAGTAACCACCCTCCACCATGATCCACCACCTTGTCTAGCACCTTGTCACCACCTTGCTAGCTCCCTTTCACCTCCTTGTCACCACCTTGTCAACTTGTTCCCCAAGTAAACACCTTGTCACCTCCTTGTTTAACCGAACCCCTCACACCCTTCAAACACCTCTCCAAGCTACATACTAGCTTCTAATAGTCACTAGCTACAACCTTGGCCACCACTTCTTCCCAACTTGGCCACCACTCCAAGTTTCGAGCATATATATACCCGAAAACCATGCACACTTTCAAAACTCACCATTAAATTAAACCCTACCTCAAAATCAGGTTCTAACCAAGCTAAGGAAGGAAAGGAAAGGTCTTTAAGCTATTTAGGAACCAAGGAACAAGAGAAACAATTAAGTGTATTACTTAAGGAATTAATCAATCTAGCTATTAAAAAAAATTTTTTACTTCTGAGACCCATAATATACAAATTAGATCTAATTCTATATCGACCCAAGGAAGATTAAGCTCTATAAGTAAAGTTTACCTCATAATCATTGTTCAATAAAAGTTCTCTTCATATGTCATGTTTTTAGACATCAATATGTCATGGAAGCCATTAACATTTTAACATTTCAATTAATGCTATTCAGGATGCAACATCAACTCTTTTGGAATGCGCGCGTTAAAGACCACGGTCAATACCCCGCACTAGAGAGGGCGCGGGGCGCGGCGAGGGAGAGAGTGAAGGCAGCGCGCGAGAGGGGGGGGGGGGGGGGGTACTAGTGCTAACACCAGTTAATGAAGCTAGCTTAAGGCTTTATTGTTGATCTTAATAAGGCTCTTTATACATCTTTTATTAATCACAAGGAATAGAGCCCTTATAACCGCTGATGCTACACGCTTGATTTTCCTATACCAAACGCAACTTTAAAAACCCTAAAACCCTTTTCGGATAAACCTGAAAAACTAAAAGCCATAAGCCAGTGCCCCGGTAAATCTAGCCTATAAGCTCCTTCTCAATTTTAATAAGCTTAGAGACAAACCTAAATTCGAGAACCTAATTTTCAAAACCAAATGTGGCCCTTTTTGAGTTTTCAGCTCAGAAGCTGGTTAGTGAGTCAAAGCATAAGCTGTTAAAATTTCAAAACCAATTTATTTCTATCGAGACTAAGCAGATGCAGGGAACTAGAATGCTGCAAAACGAAATCGGATTTCAAAAATACAAAGTATAGGGATTTGGACAAAATGCAAATCAATTGTCCTAGTCAGGTAATATCAATGATGTAATTTTTGGTGAAACGGGGCAATTAAACTTTCTGCCAAAAATGTAATTACTCTAAAGTTAAACTACAAGGACCTGTTTTGCCAAACTCTAAAGTTAAGGGTTAAATCTTTAAAATATATATACAAAGGGTTAAAATTGTAAAATAATATATACCAAGGGTATATATTGCCATTTTCGAATTCTTGAGGGTATAAAATGTAATATTTTTATATTAAATAATAAAAATATATTTAAACATTATAAGACTCGATTTTATTAAAAACCTGACACATTTATCGTTTCATTCATCGATCGAAACATATAAAAATAATTATTTTATATATTTAACATAATTTATCATCTACTACTTTTGAAAAACTTAAATGAAGATAAAATCTTATCATTTAAATTAATAAACGTACCACGTTACTAGGGAATTCATGTGGGTAGGGGCTTTCATTTGGGTAGACGTTTGACAAGTTTGCTGGATTTACATTAATGTGTCTAGACTCCTCAACGTTTACTACATGACCTCTAGATTATGATAACCCGAACAGTGATACGATATTTTCACAAGTTAATAAACCAAATTAATATTTACGTTAAACTTTATGAAATAAAGTTTTGAAATATAAAACTAAGACTTGACATATTACCTCAGGTTGCGTGACGAAGCCGTTTATTTCCATTTGAGTCACTTTTGACATCAATCAGATTTCCCTGTTAATGTGAGTTCATAGTCCCACCTTTATATGTTTTTTCGAATCCCGTGGGGAGATACATGCTGTAACCATGAATAAATAAGTATTTTCAAAACTGTTATGTTATCCCGGTATATTATTGCTAAGTACCTTTACTGCCAATATCTTTACATCATGAACCATTAATCACTTGAGTGTGAACGCGAATATTATGGATAGATCTGTTGGGATTGACGAATCCCGTTTGTGTTTACCTGTACATGAGGTAACCAAGCGCACTATATTTGAGAATAATGGGTAACTTTGGCAAGTTACCTTTCCAAAAGGACTTTGGTTCCTTAAATGTCATTGATATGATTTCCATGTTAACGTGTTGGTGTCATAAGCTTAGTGCAATAATATTGTTTTTCCATGATAATTGGTATTCCCGATGCAATTATTATACAACCTAACTTGTATTCACATTATATTTCAAACATTTGTGAATTTCACTCAACCTTTGTGTTGATCCTTTTAAGCATGTTTATCTCAGGTAATTAAGCAGTACAAGGCATGGAGTGGCATGGACTTTGTCACACACCCCCCCCCCAAAAAAAAATTGGTAGCAGCGGAATGGTAACAATGGGGTGCGACTTCATAGCACAACAAACCAGATATAAGAAACGACCTTAAATGGACGTTTAAAATAAGATTTCATTCGATGCCAGAGCAAAATATCAGAGTTTACACATTAGGTCTCATAAGTTTTAGAAGTCATAAACATTCAACATACAATTTTAATTAAACAGAGTTTCATAAACCCAAAAGATGACTTAAGTTTTTAAGGATAAAAAGTTGCATCGAATTATAATAAACACATAATCCATCTTCATTGATATCCGCCACTACTCCCATCCAAGCTTATATCTTAGGACCTGAAATTAAACATGCTAAAAGTCAACACAAAGGTTGAGTGAATCCATAGGTTTATCGGTAAAAGGGTGGATCACAAGATTTAGGTAATAATAGACTATGAAACATATTCAGTAGTCCAAAAACTTGTATTATTGCACTAAGCTCATGACCCCGAAGCCTTAACTAGATTTTTGCCCCAAATAGATATAGGATGCTTGCCAAGCAACCTAAAAATTCATCTCAATGTTAAATGCACCGATAGATCTATCTACAACACTCGTGCTTACAATAGTGGTAATTAACGGTTCATGATCTGGTAGGGACTTAAATGGCAATATGGTAACTTATGCAATAATTCTTGATATCATACAGCTTTAAAAACACTTGTTGCCATATAAAACCAAGCATAATTTTCACCCCGTAGAGTTTGTAAAACAAGTAGATGGAAAAAGGGCTATGAACTCACCTTGAGTTAGTGATAATCCGAAGATAACAGAAAATGCGTCACGGTAATGACTGAATACAACCTAATTAAATATAAGCCGTATAAGTACTAAGCACCTTGATTAACTAATACCATATATAATTCTATATAGCTACATCACCATCTAATCGCATTTGTTTAATTTATAAAATTTAAGCAATATAAATTTGTATCTTGAAAAATAAGTGTCCACGTAATTGTATATGCAACGATAGTATACTTGTCTAATAATTTAATTATTCGCCAGAAATACTCGATTTAATGTGTTATTACTTACATAATGTTATCGTATAAGTAATTTAATCGTCTTGTAAAATAATATTTATAAAGTTAAAAACACGTATAAATATTATATAAGTGATTCTAAAATGTTTCGCAAATTTTTTATTAAAAACGAACCAACACTATTCATGTCAGGAAAAGTGTCTAGTTTACAAACTATACATCCGAAAATTATGAAAATCGGCAGGTTTATGTAAAATGTCGTTCCGAACAACTTTGTAGTTTTACACTTCGGCTCAATCGGACCGAAGGTCCTCAAAACTGAGTTTCAGTAGCTGCTGAAGCATTTACGGTTTTTCAGCTTTTATAAATAATGTTCGATAACTTTGAAACGTCGTATCTTACTCGTTTTAACTCCGTTTTTAGTGATTTCTTTCGAGCACGTTCTCGTAATTAAATGTTCTATTTATTTATGATGTTTTTCCAAAAATAAAGTCCCTGATGAACAGTAACTCTTTTATAAAATTATTTTTATAAAAGTATTAATTATTATAAACTTGTTATTAACGTATCTCCTTCATTATAAATCGGTTTTTCGAGTTCTTTATATGCTTACGATCCTTGTAATATGTAGTATTTTTATAAAACACAAAATCCATGCTTAACTTTTCGGACCAAAACAGCCCCTATATATGAATGATTAGGGTCTTAGATAACCTTAAGTGAATGAGTGGTGAAAGGTAAACAAATCACACCCTTGTGATTTATACCCTTGGCTTGAAAATAAATGATGAAACCCTAACTTAGATTAAGCCCTAAATGGTGATTTAGCTATAAAGAACATGTAAACACATAAAATCATGAAATGAAAAGTATAAAGGTATTTAGATAACCTTAGGAAGGATGAATGATGAAGAACAAATGATCTAAACCCTTGTTTTGGATATCAAACCCGAGATTATAACACTAGAAAAACCCTTAATCCTTTGAAACCCGAATCTTGCACAAACTTTCTTAAATCTTCGAAACGAGAAATCAACCCTCCGATCTTTCTTAGAACACCTTAGAATAGATGTAAGAACACTTGTATTTGATCTAGAAAATCAAAGTATGGATGTGTTATGGAGATGGTTTTGAGCCGTGATATATGATGAGAGAAATGAGAGTAATGTGTGAAAAATTGGTTAAGAAATATATGTTATGATTTTTCTAGTTTAGGCTTTATATAGGGCTTAACTAAGGTTAAGGAACTCTAGTTAAGTTAACTAGGGTTAAGTTAAAGGAAAATATCTAAAAGATATTTTTGATAAATATCTAACAAATATCTAAAAAAATATCTAACAAATATCTAAAAAATATCTAGGGTTATTTAGGGCATATTTAGTGATTTGTGATTTTCGGGTTCGCCTAAACGCGTTTTATTGCGAAACGTAAACGTTTTACGTAACCGACAAAAATAAAATATAAAAAGTTGATTACTACTTTCCTAAAAGTAGTATATGGCTTGCTTGACGAATACTTTAATTCGTTTGGTGTCCGTTTACATTAATCGTTGATTTTTAGTTTACGCGATTTAACCTGATACTTAATATTAAAAGCGAACGCGTACGAAAAAAAAATAACTCGTAAAATAGATGACGTCGAAAATGACCTGAAAATACGGAATGTTACAGTCTCCTCCGGTTAGAAGAGCCTTGTCCTCAAGGCTTAAGTTGCGGCACTTGAGGAAAGTACGGATTCAGAGAAGAGATTCGGATATTTCTTCCGGAATTGGTCTTCACGTTCCCAAGTATACTCAGCTCCTTGCCGAGAGTTCCAACGTACTTTGACCAATGGGATTCTTCTTCGCTTTAGCTTCTTCACATCTCGTTCCACTATCTCAATAGGTTCTTCGACAAATCGCAGATTTTCATCAATCTCGATCTCGTCCAAAGGCACTTGAACATCTGGCTCCGCCAAACATTTCTTGAGGTTCGACACATGAAACGTGTCGTGAACACAACTCAGCTCCTGGGGTAACTTCAGTCGATAGGCTACTGGTCCAACACGCTCTATTATTTCGAACGGTCCCACATACCGTGGTGCCAGCTTTCCTTTCTTACCAAATCGTACCACTCCTTTCCACGGAGATACCTTTTATAACACTCGGTCACCTCCAACTTTGAATTCAAGTGCTTAACGCCTATTTATCAGCATAGCTTTTTTCTGGCGACTCCTAGCCGTCTTTAATCTCTCCTTGATTTGAAAAATCTTTTCAGTCGTTTCTTGCACAATCTCTGGTCCAATAAGCAGACTTTCTCCAACTTCAGTCCATATAACGGGGGATCTACATTTTCGCCCGTACAGAGCCCACAATGGTGCACCGTATTGCTTGTGTGGTAGCTGTTTATTATAAGAAAACTAAACAAAGACTATGAGTATCCAACTTCCACCAATATCCCAATAACACAACTCGAAGCATAATCCCCTCCCCAGCGTTTGGATAGTACCTCACTCTGACCGTCGTCCCTGAGGGTGGTAAGCCGTACTCATGTCCTAGTCTCGTACCCAACGCTTCCTGACAAAGCTTGCCATAGATCGTGTACGATAATCACCATCACGGTCTGAAAATGATTGTATACCGGCACACCATGTCCTCGCTACAATCTCATTGGTATAAATTCTTTGCTAATTTCTCCGTCTTGTAGTCTTCGCGAATAGGTAAGAAGTGAGCCGACTTGGTCAATCTATCAAACAACACGCCAAATCGTAACATGCCACTGCTACATTTGAGCAACTTCTGAAAAGTCCATCGTTAATCTTTTCCCAATTCCACTCAAGGATTTCTGGTTGTTGAACAGAAATCCTGTAGGGATTTCGACTGTTCGGCTTTAATCTTAGCGCACGTAAGACATCTTCTAATGTACTCAGCAATGTCTCTCTTCATACCAGGCCACCAATATAAGTCTCTTAGATCATAGTACATCTTATCCGCACCCGGATGTACTGAATATCTAGAAGTATGAGCATACATCCCTTATCAATTTCCTACCACCACCCATCTGATGGAATCAATATACGATACAAGACGGTAAATATCACCATTATCTCGTTGCTCAAAGTGTCTTTATCTAACTCATTAGCCATTTTCACAAGTTGGGGCTTTTGAGAAACCCTTGGTAAGCTTCGCATATAGCGGCATCAAAAAACTAAGTCTTATAAGTCCAAAATGAATAGTAATACTCATAGCACGTACTCGTCTGGGCTTGAGTCTTTCTTTTCTGCTCAAGGCATCTGCCACCACGTTCGCCTTGCCCGGGTGGTATTTGATCTCACACTCATAGTCACTGAGTAGCTCGATCCACCGCCTTTGGCGCATATTTAAATCCTTCTGGTCAAATATGTACTGGAGACTCTGGTGGTCAGTGTAGATAATACTTTTCGTCCCATAAAGATAATGTCTCCAGATTTTAAGAGCGAACACCACCGCACCCAATTCTAGGTCGTGGGTGGTATAATTTTTCTCATGCTTCTTCAACTGTCTTGACGCATATGCTATCACCTTGCCTCGTTGCATCAGCACGCACCCAAAACCTTGTTTTGATGCATCACAATAGACCACAAAGTCATCAGGTCCATCGGGGAGTGCTAACACAGGAGCATTGCATAGTTTCTCCTTCAGAATTTGGAAAGCTTCATCTTGCTTATCGCCCCACACATACGTCTTATTCTTTTGAGTCAACAGGGTGAGGGGCTTTGCGATCTTGGAGAAATTCTCATAAAACCTTCGTGGTAGTAACCCGCCAATCCTAGAAATGAACGAATTTCAGTTGACGATTCAGGGGTCTTCCAGTTCTTGACCGACTCAACCTTGCTATGGCCACTGTGGCTACCGTTCATGGTATGAACACTCACATGTCCTAGGAACTTACTATCTTGAAACCAAAATTCGCACTTTGGAAAATTTGGCATACCAACTTCTCCTTCTGGAGAAGTCCCCCTAAAATCGTCTTTCAGGTGGAACTTCATGTTCTTCTCTGACTTTGAGTAGATTAAGATGTCGTCAATGACACAATTACGAATTCTTGTACCAAATACGCTTGCAGACGCGGTTTCATTAAGTCCCATAAATATTGCGCTCGTTGTCCTAGTCATCAAACTGGCATGACCCTGTGAACACAAAGTGCCCACTATCGCGTTTCTAAACTCGGTCTTCGGTATATCTTCCTCTCGACGCTCACTGATGATATCCAGAAGCGAAAGTATCCTTATCTTCGAGAAACAACACGCACCTAGTAACGGGTCAAATCAAGTCATCAATTTCTGGGGAGAGGGAACGTCTCTCTCTAGACACCTCACGAGGAGAGAGCGGGGGAGCTTGTTTAGCTCCCTGTAGTCAATACAATTCTCATCGATACCATCCGTCACTTCTACTTGACAAAGAGAGCACGGGTGCTCCCATGGTGATTGACTGGTCCGAAATAAAACCTTTTCTGAAGTTCTTTAAGCTGGTTCGACAATTCTCATTCGAATGGCAACCGTTATGGAGATCTAACAACTGCGAATGCGCCTGGAATCAGATCAATGCGAAATTCTATCTCTCGCACAAGAGGTAAACCTAACAGATCGTCTGGAAATACCTCAGGGTAATCTCGGACCACACGTATGTCATCAAGCTTTTTCTCATCAGCCTTGATACATGCAAGTGAACGAAGATCCTTTTCTGGCCTCTCGCCTTGAACTTCAAGAATCTTGCCATTCGGAAGAGGAATACGAACAATCTTCTCATAACAATCGATGAGAGCTCGGTGATATGCCAACCAATCCATTCCAATGATAACATTCAAATCTTCCTAGCCCGGGTTGGCAAACAAGTTATTTTGACACGTGATTTAACAAGACTAAGGTGCAACTACGTAAAATGGTATTGGTGCTAACGACTTTTCCGTCTGCTAACTCTACTTCGTAGCTAGTGTTTAGAGTGGCAGGGGTAATATTAATAAAATGTGTAAACGCAGAAGATACAAAACTCTTCTCAGCACCCGAATCAAAGAGAATACAAGCGTAGTGATCATTAAGAAGAAACGTACCCGTGACCACATTCGGATTCTGCTGCGGGTTTTCAACTACCACATAAGCTCTCCCACGAGCACGCATCATTCTGCTGGTTCCCTCCTTTCAGACACTTGTCCTTGTAGTGTCCCAATCACACCACACCCGAAACATGTCACATTTTGCAGGAGGTATTACCTGCACCCTGAAGCCTAACTCTACAATCCTTCTCCATGTGACCTATTCTTTGACATCTCTGGCACTTTTGAGGACACGGTCCATGATGATGTAAGTTGCACCGGTTGCATTTTGGTAAATTTCCAGCATAAATCTTCCTCCAGCTGGGGCTGCAGCATATGCCCTAACATTTTCCTGTCTCCTATTTTGTTGCTGGTGATGATTGTTGTTTCGGTTGCTGTTATTGTTGTTGTTGTGGTGTTGTATTATGGTTATGTTATTGTTGTTTCTCTGGTAGTCCTTCCCATTTCCACTTTTAATGCTTTTCACTAATTTCAGAGTCCCTACCCTGAACTGATTGCTCGACCAGTTCACGGGCCATATTGATTGCCTCATGCAAGGTCGCAGGCTTAGAAGAAGTGATATTTCCTTTGATTTCTTGTCAGGAAACCCCGACATACCTTATTCAATCTTCTCTTTCAGTAGGCACCAATTCATGACACATCAAGGCCAGTTCATGGAAACGATTGTTGTAAGCTTCAATATCATCTCCTTTCAGAGTCAGAGTCCAAAGCTCTTGTTCCATCCTTTGGATTTCAGTTGCTGGGCAGAGTATACAGTGGTCTCAATAGCATTCACATTGCTCTAGGGGATCTGATTTTCATTAGCAAGTCCCAAGTCTGAACATTTCCCGTTCCACCAGTCAAGCACACCCTCGAACGTGCACAATAGCAAACTTCACTATTGTCATCTTCACACATTTGCAAATTTCAAACACGTGCTCCATCTTTTCGAACCAACGTTTCAGCCGAACAACACCTTCATCCCCCTAAAAAGAGTGAGGCTTGCCAATCATAAATGTCTTTATACGAACATCCCTGCCATCTCTGGTACAACAGTTCCTCCAGTATTTGTTGATCCAGATCCACCAGTATTGTTTGAGTCAGCTCTAGTCTTTTCATACTTTTCAATGGCTTTGGCCACACGCTTTTCCACTATCTTCCTAACAGATTTCTTCTTAAATCTCCTGGGCGGCATGATTCTGGCAACACAAGTACACAATTCGTTGAGAATTTGTAAAAGTATTGCGGATATGGGCACATGGTATATAATGGAGGATGATATGAGTAATTATAAATTAATCAGGATAGTCGATATTTATATAATTGATCGATAGAAATAGATATTGATATGACAGAAGATAGACGTAAGAGATCGAATTTAAACCAAGTATTATATATATAAGATTATATATATAATGCAATAATGACAATCAGAAAAGTAAGTAAGGATCGGGGAATACGCGCGCGTGGATATCGGACAGTGATGAAGGATTCTGTATTTAAAAATGAAAGAAAATCTTTAAACTTTGTGGTTATAGACTAGGTTTTGAAAATGACCCAGTTCCCTATAACCTTGGCTCTGGTACCATCTGTAACACCCCCAAAATCAGGTAGCAGCGGAATGGTAACAATGGGGTGCTACTTCAAAGTACAACAATCAAGATATAGGAAACGACCATAAATGGACGTTTAAGACAAAATTTCATTTGATGCCATAGCAAAATATCAGAGTTCATACATTAGGTCCCATAAGTTTTAAAAGTCATAAACATTCTTAATTAAACAAAAGCTTCTTAATACCAAAAGATGACTTAAGTTTTTAAAGATAATAAAAACTGCATAAACTTTAGATAAAACACAGAATCCGTCTTCATTGATATCCACCACGGCTCCCGTCCAATCTTCATACCCTAGGACCTGAAATTACATGCTAAAAGTCAACACAAAGGTTGAGTGAAATCATAGGTTTATCAGTAAAAAGGATGGACCACAAGATCGAAGTAATAGTAGACTCTGAAACACATTCAGTAGTCTAAAAACAGGTATTAATGCACTAAGCTCATGACACCGAAGCCTTAACGTACTTCAATCAATAGATTGGATTGCCCCACAAAAGTAATATAGGATGCTTGCCAACACCCGGACACCTCTAAATGTTAAATGCACCTGATCAAACTAGTGACCCAAGGAAAGGTGGGGATTGTCAGTCCCGATAGATCTATCCATAACACTAGCGCTCACTATAATAGCAATTGACGGTTCATGATAAATAGGGACTTCACGGCAATAAGGTAACTTAGGCATTAATAATCAGGCAGTAATCTGGATAGCATACACTTTGAAAAACACTTGTGTCCAATAGTAAAAACAGCAATTTAATTCACCCTCGTAAGATTTTTGTAAATCAGTTGTAGAAAAAGGGCTATGAACTCACCTTGAGTTAATGGCAATCTGAATATACCAGAAAATGTGTTACGGCAATGACGGAATGCAACCTAAATAATATAGGTCGTATAAGTACTCCAGTACTTTGATTAACGAAATCCTAAAGATTGTATATAGCCTCATTGTACTATCGTTCGGGCTATCATAATTAAGAGGTCATGACATGACGTACGAGGAGCATGACACTTAAATCGTAAATCCACCACTCGTCAATACCTACATCCGAAGAGGCCTCCCCCCCCCCCCCCCCCCCCCCCCCCCCCCCCCAAAACACCCCCAAACGGGGGGGGGGGGGGCCCCCTATATATATCTATGCATTATGAAACTCCCTAGTAATATAGTACGGCTATCATATATAATCCTATATAGTTCATCACCATTTATTTGAAAGTTAGAGATCATGGTTTTAAGGAAAAATGTTTATAAATATACTTGTAGTAAAAATGACATAACTTTGTCGTTTTAAATCCGTTTTTAACGTTTCTTTCGAGCACGTTCTCGTAATTGAAAGTTATACTTATTTATGAGGTTTAAAAATAATAAAGTTTCTGAAATAAATAGTAACTTTTTATAAAAATAGTTTTATAAAAGTATTAATTAATATAAACTCGTTTTTAGTGTATCTTTTTCGTTATAAATCGGTTTTTCAAGTTTCTTATCATTTCGGAATCCTCATGAGATGTACTACATTTATAAAATATCATTTTTCTGTTATAAAACATGTACCAAAACAGATTCTCTATAACTTATATATATCTTTAAGTACTTTTACTTGAAGCTTTTTAATAAACTTACAAAAACTAATCTTGTATATATACTTTTTATACTTAACCAAGAATGTAAAATACTTATGTATCTATTTTAACATGATTTTTAACCACACATATCAATATGTAAAAGTGTATGAACAATGAAACAAGTAAAAATCCTTTTCACATGTTTAAAGTAAATTTCTAATGGGATTACTACATAGAACATATATATGCATGAAAATGAAAATTGTAAAACATAATGAGGTTTTAGTTTAACCTTAATAATGAATTTATGATGATGAAAAATACAATCTAAACCTGTTTAGATTTTAAACCAAGCTTGCAAGATCAAAAAATAAGATCCAAAACCAAAACTTTCACTTTCTTGATAAATACTTGAAAAATAGGATAACCGAGGCTTGAAAACACCTTATACGTCTTAAGAATGATGTGTATAGATGTGTATGGGTTGCATAAAATTTTGTATGGGTTGAGTGTGTGTGCTTGTGTGTGCCGTGAGCTAGCAAGAGGGGGGGAGGGAGAAGTTTTGAGCTTTTACACCTTTGGAATATGTTATCTATGTGTTTTATAACTAACTTAGGGTCTTATATAGTATGGACTAGTCAAAGAAATCATAAATGAGTCAAAGGAGGGGGGTCTTGGTCAAGGGGACAATGGGAGGGTCTTAAGGAAGACCATGTAGTCAAAGAAACATCTAGGGCTAGGTTTTAATAACTAGAAATTTATAAGTCCAAATAGGGAAATGTAATGAGCTATATGTCCCCAATGACTAATGCCACGAAAATTAGGTGGGGGGACAAGGGTTTATAAAACTATGATTATTGGTATAAAAATCTAGGCATCTTGGTTGAAGCGTAGAATATTTTTTGTGGTTCCGGGTATGCCCTAAACGCACTTTAATCGCTAAATATACATAATTTATGAAGTCCAAAAAAATAAAATATGAAGTTAAATAATATACCTGCAAAAATATATCATATTGGATTGCTTGACGAAAAACATTAAATTCGTTTGGTTTCGTTACTATAAATGCTAATTTTTGAATTACGCGATTTAACCTTAACTATTTAAAATTAAAAGTAAACGCGTACGAGAAAAAAAAATTAGTGAATTATATGAAGTTGTAAATGACCTGAAAATATGAAATGTTACAAGAAGCCTGAGTAGCTGGGATGGGTTGTGCTTTACATTACTGGGTCCATGGTGACTTGTCTTCAATACCAGAATCGTCATTATGATTTTCGATAGATTATGCATTGACCTAATTTCTGTCTGAAGTTGTATAGAGGGCTTATTTCTTTACACCCTTTATGCTTACATTTCTTTTTAATTCTTCAACCCCTTCAATGTTAAACCACGCGTCCTCATTATCACCTTGTTGGGTTTGTTCCGGTGATAACTCATGCCTTGGATAACATTATTCCCGATCTTACTTTACTCCTTTTTTCAATCACACCTAGGACTTCTACTCTATCTGATGAAGTGTTCCTGGGTAGATCCCTATGGTTCTGGCTGGATCATGGAACGAGGATACCTAACCTTAACCGCCTTATAACTCCTTGAGAAACAATAGTTGGTCGGTCTTTGGGTATTGCCTTGAAGATCCATAAAACCATTTGAAAAATCAATCAACGTATTTAAGAAATCATTTAAGACACATTGAGAGTTTTTAGAGTTACCAAAAATCCCCCTACACATATGCACCATATTATGAAAGAGTTTTGCACATGCGAGGTTTGGGAACGCACTTATAGATTGAAGGTCGTATCCATATTAAGCTTTATTGATAACTTTTTAATTACTATTCTCCCCCTCAAAAATTGCATATGTGTTGACAATTTTTGGAAATATTAGTGAATTAAACAAGTTAATGTCCGGTAATTCACATGAGTCTAACCAAGTATTGGGAGAACATGAGAGCATGCAGAATGAATCTTGTTATTTTACTCCCCCTCAATAAAAGATTAGAGTGAAAACTTGGAGTGGGAGTTTGTTGAGCACATAATTTTAAAAGATTTTGAAATTTTCTTTTTGAAAATATCTTAAAAAATTATGCTCAACAGGAAAATGATTTTATATTTATCTTATTAATTATCATTTCCTTAGTGCTTCTCTTAAGCATTTACAAACTTTGAATGTTTGTATGACAATGCTCAAGACCGAGAAGATATGAACTTTTCGTTGTTTAGGATACATGTACATAAATGAACATTTTTCTTTTTTTAGAGACCGAGTCCTAAGCTGACATTTACTTAGAAGTCGTAGAAGAAAATTTTGAATAGACATCTTTTGAAAGCATATGAAACTCACGCTCGAACTTCATTTATATACCCGTGTTAATATTAATCAACATTTTTAGGTGCATAAATATTATCGATTTACAAGAGACATGTCGGAGAAGATTATTTTTGGTATTTTTGAAATTTTTGATTTTGTATTTTGATTTTATAGGTTTTATAGTTTTATATTTTCTTTTTCTTGGTTTTATATTTTTGTATATTGTTTTTCTAATAAATATAAAACAAAGAATTACTGTATTTTGCAGACGTTCAGAGTTCCCTATGAGACAAGTCTGCGCATAACCAAGGCGACGTACCAAATAGTTGAATCGATCCACTGGAATAGCTTTGGTGAAAGAGGTGGCCAGTTGGTAATACCGTCTTGACAAACAACAATTTCAATCGCTACCCTAATCACGTGCTCCTTTATGAAATGGTAGCAGACAGCGATGTGTTTAGTTCTTGAGTGTTGGACCGGGTTGCAGGATATGGTTATGGCCGATTTCGAATCACAATAGATAGGAATCTTGTTGAAATGAAATCCATAATCCGTTAACTGTGTCCGCATCCAAAGGACTTAGGCACAACAAGTGGATAGAGACACATATTTTGCTTTTGTGGTTGACAGCGCCGTACAGTCTTGCTTTTTCGAGGACCAGCCCAAAAAGCTTTTCACCAAAGATTGAGTTACACCGAAAGTACTCTTGAAGGTGTCTTTACATCCCTCATAATCAGCATCTGAAAATCCCGGTTTTTATAAAGTTCAAAACCAGAATCCTTCGTATACCAGAGACCCATATTAATGTTCCCCTGAGATGACGGAGATCCTTTTAACCTCCTTGAGTGCCTTCTCGGTTGGCTTAGCCTGGTACCGAGCACATAAACAAGTAGCATGTACAATGTCCAGTCTGCTTGACGTAAGATACATTAGGAGCACCAATCATGCTACGATATTTTGTTGCATCGACTAGAGTCCCATTTTGATCTAGGTCAAGTTTGTCTATGATCTCCATTGGAGTTCCAACGGGATCACAAGTATACATCATATTTTTTAAAGGATTTTCTAACACGTATTTTGGAATGGTTTATGAAGATGCCACAGGGGATTGGTTAACATGTAAACCAAGGAAAAATGTCATTTCCCCCATCATCGATATTTCAAAACGGCTTTTCATGAGGTCAAAAAATAGTTGGGTATACCTAGGGTTTGTAGAACCAAAGATAATATCATCTACATAGACCTGTACCACTAAGATGTCGTCGTCGAAGCACCTTATAAACAACATTGGATCAATGGTGCCTTTAAAGAAGTGATTTTGTAAGAGAAACTTTGACAATTCGTCACATCATGCCCTTGGTGCTTGCTTTAAACCATATAGTGCCTTTTTTAACTTGTAGACATGTCTTGGATGATCAACATTGATGAAACCTTTAGGTTGACGCACGTACACGTCTTCTTTTAACGTACCATGCAAGAAAGCAGTTTTCACGTCCATTTGAAATACAGTAAATGATTTGTGTGCAGCGTAGGCCAAAAATATCCTGATAGCTTCCATCCTAGGCAACCTAAAGATCGAATGATTTCTTACAAAATCTATTCCTTTCCTATTGATCGGTACCGACTTCACAACATACGATTCATGTTTCGTGATGACCGAGTTACTCATTCATCATGCTTTTTTTTTGAATAACCATTTCCAACAGTAAGGGATTATATGTTAACTGTAGCAGGAACTAACACCCATTTCATCAAGTCATTGAAACTGGAGTAAGCTCTTCTTTGCATTGATCCTATCCATGCAAGGGTCAATCATAGCCTCTTTGACATTTCTTGGTTCCATAGTGCACACGGTTAATGCATACATGCACATGTCACCATCTATTCAGAGTTGATTCCATGTTAAAACTGGTCGAGAGGGTTCTCCTATCACTTGTTCTAGAGGGTGATCCTTAGTCCATAGATATTCATGAGGGTAAGGTTGATAAAACGTATGCATGTATGATGGATCCACATATTGTGAAGATGATGATTCAGCAACACTTATGGATGGAGTAGCAAAAGGATTAACGAATGTATTTCCATCGAGCATAGCATCCAAAACATTATTAGCAACTATTTCAGGTTGGAGTAGAGCTTGATTATGTTGTTGCTAACCATGTTGTTTTTGTGTTTCGAGCTCATCAACATCTTGTGAAGTGTTTGGAATATTTGTAGCTTGAGAGGATGAATTTGTTGGTGTTGGTGTGGTGTCTGCTATTGTTGTAGATGCCCTTGGAGTCTGAAGAACTTGAGGTGCTTGAGCAGCCAAAACAGTTCTTGGAGCAGCTAACGGTTAACCACCAATATGATCATCATACATATCTTTGAACAGTAAATCCAACTCACGTTCAGTTGGTTGTTGAGTTGTTGTTGTTGATGGAGCATTAGTAAGATCGCGTCCTTTGTCAAGAAGTCATGCTTTGTAGCCCGGGTTATAAACTGCTTTGTTTAAAAGCCATGGCTGAAA